>OZ025261.1:5881536-6022953 GCA_964019135.1 Arenicola marina
CCATGACTTTGTTACTCAATATAGATACAGAGCACCTTGCGAGAGTGCTCGAGCACATGGGAATCAGAGACATAGTAATCGGTAAGCGGATTGCTTCGAGTTTTCATTGTTAACGTAGCTTCATTTATTTATTTCTATTGTGGCTGTGCCTGTGCTGTGAGGCGCGGCCATTCGGTGATTCGAGCTGCACTTACCAAGCCTGTCTCTAAGCAACATGTGTGCCGTTATCACTTCGTGATAAGTTAGAGACAGGCCTGGTAAGGGCTGCACATGCCATGGTTCTTTTTCAGTTGATCGACCTGCCAGCCCATATAACAAATAGAATATTTTAGTCACCAGTGTAGTTAAAGAGAGTCGTGCAGAGAGCCACTCTTTAGGTTGTACGCATGGACCCGCCTTGGCGCAAGTGCCCCCAGGCAAGCCCGCTTCTCTAGGGGCACAACGGTAACAATGTTAAAATCCTTCGACGTTAGTAGGGAATCGACTGTAGCTTTTATTATAATGTTGGCGCGTACAATAATAGTGCTTACGAATTCTATATACCTTGTTCTATCATCTGACATCGATAAACTGTGTCGACACTAGGTTGTTTCGGTTATATTTTCGCGAAGAAATGTTGGAGCACACAACTGTTCCCGACCAGCCATCCGCCATATTTGTTTTTGGCGGATGCCAATACAACGTCGTTATTTCGTTAAAGTCAAAGTCATAAATGCCGTAGACACACGTTTCGGCCCATATTTTCCGCGAATTTGCCTCGATCACTCTCAAAATCCCTGACGTGAGAAAGCAAAACTAGACCATTTAAATGATACCAAACTTATGACACAAAGAATATTTCTCCGTGCTGACACGCCATTGGCAGAAAACGCTCTGTCGCCAAAATACTAAAACACGCGTCATAGAATGATGGTTGCCATGGCGCCGAACGTGCTTTGAACAATAAATGCTCTATATTTATACCAGCCACGAGGATGCCATGGCAACTATAGAGCCTTTCATTGTCTGTGATTTAGTCTAGTTGCAAAAGTGTGTCTGCTGCCAATGGAGTGTCAGCATGGAAAAATATTGTTTGTGTCTTAAAAAGGATAACATCGCAGTACAAACGTAAGTTTAGTATCATTAAAATGGTCTAATGTTGCTTTCTCACGTCAGGGATTTTGACAGTGATCTAGGCAAATTCGCGGAAAATATGGGCTGAAACGTGTGTCTACGGCATTTATGACTTTGGCTTTAGATAAACGACGTCGCATGTTTTTGCAAAAACAACCAAAATACGACCAAATTACAACCAGCGATTTCGACGTCGTTTCACCGTCAAAACGACCATAAATGCCTGCTGGGAAGTGCCAAGCTATGTATTCTGTACAATAAATATTCCCGAAAATTAGATTTTTAGTATATCCAGATACAATAGACTCCAGAACGATCATTATTTCCGCACTGAAGAACATCAACAAACTAGCTAGCTCTGACGTCAAAACCACTACCAAGGTGAAGGTTTTGAACAGCGGGAATATGGCCACTTTCTGCCACGCACAGGCCACAGCGCAATGACAGTCTTTACATTCGCCCGTTGGCATTTATATCAGCTGTTTTCTCATTTTGTATGCCTCCATTGGTAGGGTAGAGTGGGGCAAAACGCCTACCTTAAGCAAGATGCGCCATATTTATTTTCAGTATGATACGAGCAAATCTAGATAACGTCAGAGACCTTCATCACGCATGGCTCTACGTTAATGATACATGGATTCTTTGTAAATATTAACCGTAAGGCGTGGAAAACGAAAAGATAATATTACAAACGTAAGTTTAGTATCATTAAAATGGTCTAGTGTAGCCTGAATGTTCAGACGTTACAGTCTTGACACAAGTGTCAAGACTGTAACGTCTGAACATTCAGGCTAGGTCTAGTGTTGCTTTCTCACGTCAGTGATTTTGAGAGTGATCGAGGCAAATTCGCGGAAAATATGGGCCGAAACGTGTGTCTACGGCATTATGACTTTGACTTTATACTCTTTAGTCTTTAGTATAGTAGATCTAGATCTAAGTCAGTAAGCTTGCTCGCCTTGTACAATTAAGCTTACATGCTGTGCAGCGCAGAGCGAGCTACAGTTCACCCGAAACACGCGACTACCAGAATTTCGCCTCGAACGGTCTATTGTGCTTTTCAAAATCGTCTGCAAATTATTGATTGCTGGTAGGCCTACACATAAACAAAAAAAAAGGTAACTGGCCGATGTGGGGATCGAACCCAAGACCTTCGCGTTATTAGCACGACGCTCTAACCAACTGAGCTAACCGGCCGCCGCTTGTGACGCAGTTTCGGATGTTTAACTTATTTTGTTCTTCAGCCCTTACTAGGCCTTGGCCTAAAGTTACGCTGTCGCTAATCGTATGATTTGCTAAAACGTTTGGAATTCTAACTTCAAGATCAGTTATTACTGTTTAACTCTTACTTTCCCAACATTGCAAGTACCCAGCCCGCCGCTCCCACAGAGCTCCACCTAGCGAATGGAAACTTGCCTCACTTCCTCAATACATTTGCACACTCGCCCGTTAGGGCGGCGCCACCGAGTCGTGGCGCTGACTCTCGATCTCCCGGCAGAGGGCGTTACGCTTGCTCCATAGTGTTACGCTTGCGCCATGATGTGAGGAACGAGCTCCCTCTGCCGGCAGAGTGGCTCACTCTCTCCTCGATTCGCTAGGCGCTCTATGAAAAACTTGCGACCGGGCGGGGGGTGGGGTGTTCGGAGAAGCCGACTTTAACAGACTTTAAAATTCAGGTTTCCAAGGGGGGGTTGCAACACTCGTGACCCCCCCCCTAGATCCGCCCCTGGGTAGCTTGAATTTCGAGATTACATTGCATAGGCGGCGGAAGCGGGTGGAGGGGGGGGGGGGGGGGGGCACTGGTCATTCTCCAGCATTAGGTTGCTGCTCGTGGACAGCGACAGGCTGCTTTATTCTCGGGGGCCAGACCTGTCGGTGGGGGGGCTCCTGCGGCTTGACCAGGGGGTGGGGGCTATAGCCGCAGTAGCCCCCCCCCCCCCCCCTGGATCCGCAACTGGTGTCTATATCAGATGTTAAATGTATGTCTAGTAGGCCTATAGTAGGCCCAATCAAATGTTAAGAGGCAAAATTGCAGCACTGCCCATGTCTGAATTATGAAGACGCAATAAACAAGAGCCACACTTAGGCCCAAAAAGTGCTCAGTTATTGACATGCCCCGTTATTTATAGTATACCGCGGACATGGGTAGTCTTACTTTACCCAGGGGAGCGAACCTCTGGCTGGGGCTTAAAGGAAAAAAATCATACTGAACATAGGCGGAGGAACCGGGGAGGGCATCCGGGGCACGTGCCCCTCCCTAACAAAATATTGGGGGGGGGGGCACGGGTATCTTTGTGCCTCCCCAATAATTCACATGCTGCTTACCAAACTAACACGTAGTCATTTTCTTGGCAGGGGCGGATCTAGTGGGGGGGGGGGTTACGGGGTTGCAACCCCCCCCCCCCCTCCTTCCTCCTTAGGAACCTGAATATCTGAACATACACTGTTAAAGTCGGCTTCGCCACACCCTCTCCCCCTCCCCCCCCCCCTCCCGGTCGCTCGCAAGTTTTTTAGAGAGCACCGATCCCCTCCCCGGTCGCAAGTCCCCCCCCCCCCGCTGTTTTCAGAGAGCAACTAACTGGGATAGTAAAACAGCCGTTGAAGCCAGTAACCTCGAATCTGGTCTCGGCAATTTGATTTTGTTTATTGTTTCATATCCGCTAATTTATTCTAGACTAGGCACCACGCTCACCTAGATCTAAGGCTTTTACACACATTCTTAATGTTTGCGCCCCCCCCCCCCTTCAAGAATTCATGCTCATGCCCCTGGTAAGTTTTGTTTGTGCCCCCCCCCCCCCATCGCAACAATCTTCCTACGCCTAAGCTGAATTGGGAATGGAGGAAATAATTCGTACTGTACTGGGAATAAAGGAAATAATTTATGCTGAACTAGGAAGGGGGAAAATTATTCATACTGGACTGGAAATGGGGAACATTCTTACTGAACTAGGAATGGGAAGAATAGTTCATACTGAACTGGGAATGGGGAAAATAATTCATACTGAACTGGGAATAAAGGAAATAATTCATACTGAACTGGGAATGGGGCATTAGCCGACCTTCGTGATTAAGGATTTTCTTTCATCGGGAACTGGCGGAGACTTTTTCGTGCATTTTGTATGGTTGCTCGCGCACGTACTTGATTTCCACTCATATGAGTAGGCTACGTCTGATATGGAGCCGGATCCATGCGGTGAGGGGTCTACACCCCCCCCCCCTTCTCATTTGTTCGTCGACTAGGAAGACAGAAATCTGCCCCCCCCCCTACCGTTTGCTCACTCCCTACATACGGAGAACCAAAGTGAGTCTGTTTCATTCAAAAACGTTCAAGAATTTTGAAATGATCGTGTCGAAATGTGGATGCCAAGGTCAGGTGTAGAATTATCAAAACGGTAATGTCGCGTGTCGCCATTTACCACTTGCATACCCTTACACAGGAGGACCCCCTCCCCCCCCCCCCCCCTCAAGGGCGGATCCAAGGGGGTCCGCCTCCCCTCCCTGTTAGAGGAAGAATGCCTTTTTTTGTTGCAAAATTTAGGCCATTTGAGGCGTGGACTGCCCCCCCCCCCCCTTTTTTTTTCTTTGGAGGAAGAACGCTATCTGAGCCGGCCTGGATCCCCCCCCCCCTCCCGGTCGCAATTTTTTAGTGAACCCCCCCACTCCCACTCCCACAATTCCTGGACCCGTCCCTGCCCCCCACCCCTCTCCCTCCCCCCTCCTTCTCCGACAATTCCCAACGAGTACACCCCCCAGCCCCGTACACACCGACACACAATACACATTCCCCTGTAATCCACCCCCAACCTCCCAGCCAATCCCCCCCCCACACACACACACACCAACTGCCCCTGACCTACCATCCCAGTGTCACAGATGAAAAACGTCACAACCATCAAAGGTTTAATGTTCAGTTTACTCTCTTCAGCCAGCCGTTGAAACGAGTCACATATAATGAACAGAGTGACCTCTTGGAATAAGTTGGTCGACTAAAGTACAACGCACAGTAAGACGAGACGTAAGATAGGGTACGACGAGGCCCTAGAGCTGGAGCTAGGCATGACATAATAAACCCCAGGATAACTGATACTGCAGATGATAAAGTGCCATTGGTGAGTACGTATGTAGATATGTCTCAGTGGTGATATGGCGTTCTGGCTTCAATGTAACCGCGTTTTGTCCCATTCGACGGTACATCGGAATCTGCATGTTGATGGCGGAGTGGGGAGAAGGGTAAGTCACGTTTTACTTCGCTAATACTTCTGTTCTCGTTCACATTACGCGTCTCGTATCATTGTAAATCCGTATATCTTGAGCAGCCTAGCTGATTAGTAACTCTTACAGAATCTATGAAGTTGATTTTTTCCTTATCATATCCACATGGGCCTACATATCAGTAAATTCCTTCACTATCGATCAATAGCACTTGTGCTATTGTTGATTGCTGAGTTTTATACACAGACGTAGTGCAGCTATCGAAAATACGCCCAAAGGTCCAAAAACGGTCAGTAAAGGATTATGTGTTCGTGGCTTACGTAAAAACTCAATCTTTGCTGTTCTGTTATGGCTTGCAACAAATATATGTACAATACATATGTATTATAGTTATAACAATAATTATGTATTTCCTACTTCGCCAGTTACAGTAGCTGATGGCTGTGAGATTCAAAAGAGGCTAGCTGGCAACGTCATCCCTAAGCGAATATCTGGATCCAACACCTGTTTCTCAATAGTACGACATCAGCCGTTTGTACATATAATGTGGTCACTGTTAACATGGGTAAATGAACAGGTTACTACTATAACACAGCCGTGGGTATCAATCCACACGTTTTTTTGCCACGCTTAATAACATTTATTTTGACAATTGCGATGAACTTGAACGACGAATATTCTATTCCAGAAGATGACAGTGTGGCAAAAGGGAGGGAGAGAGGGGTGTTGGTTAGTTAATAATTCCTGGCGCGAAATATCTCTCTCCGGTATAAGAAGACAAATGGCACAGAAGACAAAAATATAATGGGTTCTTGGAAAATTTTTACATTGTGAGCCAAGATAGTCCCCACCCCCACCCTACGTCTCTTGATCTCTAAACCACAGGAAACATGCATTAATGTAAGAAGAAAGCAGTATGATGAAAAGCAAACAGTATGATGAAAAGCAAACAGTATGATGAAAAGCAAACAGTATAACGAGAAGTAACCAGTATGTGGAGAAGCAAACAATACGGTGCGATCATATAGTAAGGTGAGAAACAAACACTATATTGACAAGTTTAGACAATGGTGACATGTAACCCGTCACTGCAGAACAGATATAAACCCCCGTGTGGTCTCAATTCCATAAGAGGTCTGGAAGGGGTAAATGGCGACACGCTACACAGGCATATTTGAAAAATCAACATTCGACAGTGACCCCAAATTTCGACACCGAGGATCTGAAAAAGCGACACTGGACACTGAACCATCCAGACCCCTTCGATATGCCATTATAGTAATTTCATGAAGCAGTCGCAGCCAAGCAGAATAATGCACCGCTTAATATTAAAAGTCAAACACAGTTTTAGTTATGTTAAATATGAAAATAACATGGTCAATACCGAAATGCCATTTGCAAACAACTCGGGCCAATCAGTCCACGTTCACTTGGTCAATAGCTGGAATATATTTGGCAACATAATCAGTGGGAGAACTACCGCAGGAAATCGCCTGCCGCTAACAGACGAAATAGATTTGTTGAGAACAGAGCAGTTTAATTTGTTCAACAAGGAATAAATCAATATCCATGACAATTAATAACACAGGAAACTTTTGTAAACACGTCTTTTGCGAACATCTACGCATGAACAGAGCTCAATTGAAAAAAAAGTGTTCACCATGCACGCACGTCTTTCATTACCATCTAAGTGACAAATGTAACTCCACTTCAACTAGATCACAACTAAATTACAAGTATCACCAAAAAACACGCGACTTGCTCAACTTCAGGAAGGTCATGTTAAGACATAGGCGGAGGAACCTGGGGGGCACGTGACCCCCTAACAAAATATTGAGGGGCACAGGTATCTTTGTGCCCCCCCCCCCCCAATAATTCACATGAACCTGAACAGACACTGTTAAAAGTCCGCTTGTCCGACCCCCCCCCCCCCCACGTCCCAAGTTTTTCAGAGCACCGCCCGCCCCCAGTCGCAAGTTTTCAGAGAGCAACCCCCAACCCCCCCCCCTTGGCAAATTCCTAGATCCGCCCCTGAAACCTCACGATGAAGTTAAAACAGCTTTGTATGGGCGCGTCATATAGGACCTGGTATGTATTGGATGTGCCCCCCCCCCCCCCACCCAATCGCAACAATCTTCCTACGCCCATGTAAAATATGATATAATACAATGCTAATACAACTACGTTATAAAAATTATGGCTATCGTAAAGGAAGACCCCTTTTCCCGTGCCATTAAGTAGATGCCACCGATAACATTATGGAATCAATACAATAAGCCGTGTGCCTAGCTATGCGCGGAGAGCCCATTGTGGCACACGGTTTCTCATTCACCAATCGGGTTTCATGGTATTTTCAACTTGTAAGATCGTATTGGCCACTCTCACGCGCCCAGTTACACTGTCCTTCTTCCCCTGGCAAGTTTCTCGTGTCATTTAATAAACAATGAACATTGGAATACGGTAATGGACTGGCTTTGTCTCATTACCGGACTGCTCATAATAATTCAAACAGGCATTAACATGGAAGAACGACGGTTCAGACATCTACCACTAAGAGGCTACTACAACAATGAGGCACACTCGTACCTGACCAGTTGCTTTCAGCAGACACACCACGACGAGGAAAAGCAAAAAAAGAGATTCCATTCCGGAAGGGACAGTGTAATATCACATAATGCTTAGCGCGGAATGGGGTCGTGTCTACGTGTACCTGGTCCCTCGTCAAACTATCGCAGCCCAATTGGCTCTTCCTTACGATGCCAAACCGGAAGAAAGTCGTTGATAACAGCTCACACGCAACTTCATTTTATGCTGACAGTTGCTCATACAGCACTGGATGAAACCATAACTTGATATATTATCGATGTCGCTTTATCCTTTGATCTGTCTATCATTTCACTAATGACATCCTACCCAAAACGTACATAAATATATATCATTCCCTATTGTAATAGAAAACCAAAATATAACTGTCCAATTCGAAATATTGGCAAGATGATTAATCATCATCGTCCACTACAAAGAAGGCAACATTTGCATTGCTTTGAGGGTGTTGACCTTGTAAACATCACAGTGAACCCCTGGATCATCTTTTTGTGTGTCCTTGACCTGTGTCCTGCTTCCGGAGCAAGATCTGTTTTTCCAGTTGTTTGGTGAACAAGTCGCTTGATCCCGTGCAACGATCCTTAGATCCCAGCGTCTCCTTTAGGTTACTCTTGATGTTCCGGACCAAGGACGTTCCCGCTTCCGCTTCGACATCATGCTGTCATGGAAACAAATAAACAAATGTAACAAAAGCGCAACCATGGCAACCCCCCCCCCCCCCAAACAAAAAACAGGGAATCATTTGACTACAGAAGTGTGCGTGTTTCAAAATTAATTCAGTTGCATTATGCACTCGGTAATTAATTCAGCTCTTAGTGAAGACCTTGCATAGTGGATGCTTGTATATTCAGGACGCTTTAACCTCTTTTGGTCATATCGCCTCAATGGGAAAAAGAACGGAGAATGGAGCTATGTCCCCGGGGGTACCTTAGATAGTGGAAAATTATGTAATATAATACGTGGTATATCATAGTTAATGTAGTTTCATTACACTCATATATATAAAAAAAAATTATGACAAAAAACACTGCGCGATTTATGCTTAATACAGGTAGCTTCAAGCAATGCCATTAAATGCCTACAATGACATGTCATGTGATAGCGACACGCCGTTAAATGCCTCTACTAGTTTCACATACACCTTTACATGCCACTTTGACATGTCGTTAAATGCCTCCATTAATATGACCCACAACCCTTTAACGTGACTCCGGACACCCCGTTAAATGCCTCGCATGGCGTGTGCCACTGACATGACGTTAAGTACCTCTGATAGCGCGTCGTACACAGCCTTGAAGGTGATTTGCTTGTCGTTGTGGTAGACTTGGCGAGAGCCGTGAAGCACGGAGATCCCGTGGGTCTTGGCCTGCTTACAGTTCTGCATGTACATACAGTGGTCGGGCCGGTAGTTCCAGTCACAGCCAAACACATACAGCAGCTCTGTGAGGAAACATATGTGTTATACTATATCAGTCAGTCAGCTAAACACATACAGCAGCTCTGTGACGAAAACACATGTGTTATACTATATCAGTCAGTCAGCTAAACACATACAGGAGCTCTGTGAGGAAACACGTGTTATACTATGTCAGTCAGCTAAACACATACAGCAGCTCTGTGAGAAACACGTGTGTTATATTATGTCAGTCAGTCAGCTAAACACATGCAGCAGCTCTGTGAGGAAACACGTGTGTTATACTATGTCAGTCAGTGAGCTAAACACATACAGGAGCTCTGTGAGGAAACACGTGTGTTATATTATGTCAGTCAGTCAGCTAAACACATACAGCAGCTCTGTGAGAAACACGTGTGTTATATTATGTCAGTCAGTCAGCTAAACACATGCAGCAGCTGTGACGAAAACACATGTGTTATACTATATCAGTCAGTCAGCTAAAGACATACAGGAGCTCTGTGAGGAAACACATGTTATAATATGTCAGTCAGCTAAACATATGCAGCAGCTCTGTGAGGAAACAAGTGTTATACTGTGTCAGTCAGTCATCAAAACACACATGAGCTCTGTGAGGAAACACATGTGTTATACTATGTCAGTCAGCTAAACACATACAGCAGCTCTACGAGGAAACGCACCTTGTTTAATCTCAGTCAGTTAAACACATACATCAGCTCTGCGATGAAACACATGTGTTATACTATGTCAGTCAGTGAGCTAAACACATACAGCAGTTCTGGGGAAACACGTTGTTACATTTCTATATTGTCAGTCAGCTGAACACAAATAGCGGCTCTGCACAGCACCGTAAGGTATATGTTGGTTTGTTTTTTTTTATGTTGGATAAATATTGGTATATATGACAATAATTGACAGGATCTCTGATCGCAGATCCCGTGCGGGGCTTCAAAAGTATAATGCGACATATCTACGACGTAATCGATATCGGTTCACACGGAAACGATACTTTATCGTTCCATTTAGGATTTTACCAAGTGAAGAAAACTTTTATCCGATCACGACTTTAGCATAAAACGTAATATAATCAACATAAAACAGGCCAGAGAAGTCCACGCAAGGTAAACACCACTCTTCTACTCGCAATGCGGGGGTAACGCGTAACCCGAGAAAGCGAGGATTGGAGAAGCCACTTCCGGCCTCCATTAGACGCCCAACCAGTCACGTGACCTAACCTGGGTAGTAGTGGAAAAAGATGTTGATGAGGTCCTGATCGCCCCACGTGATCCGCAACTTGTACTCGTGGTAGTACTCCTTCATGTGCGAGGACCAGTTGGCTGCGCGCATGCGCGGTAGCACCATGTGCATGACCCCGGAGTTAACACCTGTGGAAAAGGTATACAAATCTTGTATCGTTTCGAGCCCCTCTTGGTAATGGATTATAACGGCTTGAGAAACAGTCCTCAGGATTGTAAAGCATGGTAATTAATTATCGTAGTGCCATTGTGATAGCCTAACCATGGGACACCATTAATCCTTTCTTTAATATGTAGCCGCCATCCATTTTGCCCGTATTTCCGCCTTCGACCCCTCGATCCCGAAATAAAAGTGGCGCGATGCTATTAATTATTGTTGTGCCAATAAAGATCATTGTAAAATATTGTGAGTCAACAAACAAATAGGGTAGATAACAACCACATAAAGTCTATGGTGACTCCAGACCCAGCCATGCCCAACCACCTCCAGCCATTCCCAACCATTCAACACCAGTCCCCCCACGCAACCTGTGGCCGGCCTGGTAGCTCAGTGGGCTAGAGCGTTCGCCTTGAGTGGTCTGGCCACCTGAGAGCCTAACGGCACGTGGATCGATGGTTCGAGCCCCGCTGTGGCCATGCATGTCTGTGTGATCGCATGATAAACATCCCATGTCCTTCTTCGCAGAGGGTAGGGGATTACCCCCGGGGACATGGCTCCACACTCCCTTCCTTCTCCCAGGGACGCGATATGACCAAAAGTAGTTGAAGCGCCCTGAATGTACAACCAACCAACCAACCAACCAACCAACCAACCAACCCCACGCAACCTTATGGGTGTACTTACCGTAGGGTGGGTAGTAAGGGTGCCTGGCGAACCTATTGTACCACCCAGCAGACCCGTCCTCATGCTCCCACGCCAGACCAGCCAGCTGACGCTCGTCAAAGCGTTCGAAGAAGGCCCAGAGGTCCTCTAGAGGGCGCAGAAACAAGACGTCCGTGTCCACGTAGATCAGGCGCTCCACATCCTTCAGGATATCCTGGATATGGCGATGCAGACGGCATAAGGCATCAGGCAAGTTTTTTGCGTGTTTTTAAAAATAAATAACTGATACATCTCTCATATATTTACTCATCATCAGTAAGTAGAGAATTGACCAGAACGACAACAGATTATCACCAGTTTGTAGAGCCAGAATATCAACACTATATATTTCCGGTAGGTCGTACAAGATAATATATACTAATTTATATATCAGCCGTGAGCTGAGGCCAAAAAATAAACATATGAACCTCTGACGTGTCTGTCTGACCTGTTTGTCTACAGCTCAGCGTGCTTTGGCTTGGACTCACCGGCATAACTAAGATCCCGTTAGGGGGCGCAGGGCTTTCTCCACATCCACCGCCATAAGATCCCGTTAGGGGGCGCAGGGTTTTCTCCACATCCACCGCCATAAGATCCCGTTAGGGGGCGCAGGGTTTTCTCCACATTCACCACCACAAGATCCCGTTAGGAGGTGCAGGGCGTTCTCCACATCCACCGCCATAAGATCTCGTTAGGGGGCGCAGGGTTTTTTCCACATCCACCGCCATAAGATCCCGTTAGGGAGCGCACGGTTTTCTCCATATTCACCGCCATTAAATGCCGTTAGGGGGCGCATGGTTTTCTCCACATTCACCGGCATAAGATCCCGTTAGGGGGCGCAGGGTTTTCTCAGCAGTCACCGCCATAAGATCCAGTTAGGGGGCGCAGGGTTTTCTCCACATGCACCACCATAAGATTCCGTTAGGGGGCGTACGGCTTTCTCCACATTTATCGCCATAAGATTCCGTTAAAGGGCGTACGGTTTTCTCCCCATTCACCGCCATAAAATCCCACTAGGGGGCGCACGGTTTTCTCCACATGCACTGGCATAAAATACCGCTTGGGGGCGCAGCGTTTCTCCACATTAACCGTCATAAGATCCCGTTAGGGGCGCACGGTTTTCTCCACATTCACCGCCATTAGATCCCGTTAGGGGGCGCATGGTTTTCTCCGCCTTCACCGCCATTAGATCCCGTTAGGGGGCGCACGGTTTTCTCCGCCTTCACCGCCATAAGATCCCGTTAGGGGGCGCAGAGTTTTCTCCACATGCACCACCATAAGATTCCGTTAGGGGGCGCACGGCTTTCTCCACATTTATCGCCATAAGATTCCGTTAGGGGGCGTACGGTTTTCTCCCCATTCACCGCCATAAAATCCCACTAGGGGGCGCACGGTTTTCTCCACATGCACTGGCATAAAATACCGCTTGGGGGCGCAGGGTTTCTCCACATTAACCGCCATAGGATCCCGTTAGGGGCGCACGGTTTTCTCCACATTCACCGCCATAAGATCCCGTTAGGGGGCGCATGGTTTTCTCCGCCTTCACCGCCATAAGATCCCGTTAGGGGGCGCAGAGTTTTCTCCACATTCACCGCCATAAGATCCCGTTAGGCGGCGTATGGTTTTCTCCAAATTCATCGCCATAAGATCCCGTTAGGCGGCGCATGGTTTTCTCCGCATTCATCGCCATAAGATCCCGTTAGGGGGCGCACGGTTTTCTCCGCATTCACCGTCATAAGATCCCGTTAAGCGGCGCATGGTTTTCTCCACATTCACCGCCATAAGATCCCGTTAGGCAGCGCATGGTTTTCTCCGCATTCACCGCCATAAGATCCCGTTAGGCGGCGCATGGTTTTCTCGGCATTCACCGCCATAGGATCCCGTTAGGCGGCGCATGGTTTCCTCCGCATTCACCGCCATAAGATCCCGTTAGGGAGTGCACGGTTTCCTCCACATTCACTGCCATAAGATCCCGTTAGGGGGCGCAGGGTTTTCTCCACATGCACCTCAATAAGATTCCGTTAGGGGGCGCACGGCTTTCTCCACATTTAGCGCCATAAGATTCCGTTAGGGGGCGTACGGTTTTCTCCCCATTCACCGCCATAAAATCCCACTAGGGGGCGCACGGTTTTCTCCACATGCACTGGCATAAAATCCCGCTTGGGGGCGCAGGGTTTCTCCACATTAACCGCCATAAGATCCCGTTAGGGGCGCACGGTTTTCTCCACATCCACCGCCATAAGATCCCGTTAGGGGGCGCAGGATTTTCTCCACATTCACAGGCATAAGATCCCGTTAGGCGGCGCATGGTTTTCTCCACATTTACCGCCATAAGATCCCGTTAGGGTGCGCATGGTTTTCTCCACATTCACCGCCATAAGATCCCGTTAGGGGGCGCATGGTTTTCCCCGCCTTCACCGCCATAAGATCCCGTTAGGGGGCGCAGAGTTTTCTCCACATTCACCGCCATAAGATCCCGTTAGGCGGCGCATGGCTCTCTCCGCATTCACCGCCATAAGATCCCGTTAGGCGGCGCATGGTTTTCTCCGCATCTACCGCCATAAGATCCCGTTAGGGGGCGCACGGTTTTCTTCACAGTCACCGCCATAAGATCCCGTTAGGGGGCGCACGGTTTTCTCCACAATCACCACCATAAGATCCCGTTAGGGAGCGCACGGTTTTCTTCACATTCACCGCCATTAAATGCCGTTAGGGGCGCATGATTTTCTCCACATTCACCGCCATAAGATCCCGTTAGGCGGCGCATGGTTTTCTCCACATCCACCACCATAAGATCCCGTTAGGGAGCGCACGGTTTCCTTCACATCTACCGCCATAAGATCCCGTTAGGCGGCGCATGGTTTTCTCCACAATCACCACCATAAGATCCCGTTAGGGAGCGCACGGTTCCCTCCACATTCACCGCCATAAGATCCCGTTAGGCGGCGCATGGTTTTCTCCGCATTCACCGCCATAAGATCCCGTTAGGCGGCGCATGGTTTTCTCGGCATTCACCGCCATAAGATCCCGTTAGGCGGCGCATGGTTTCCTCCGCATTCACCGCCATTAAATGCCGTTAGAGGGCGCATGGTTTTCTCCACATTCACCGGCATAAGATCCCGTTAGGGGGCGCACGGTTTTCTCCACAATCACCACCATAAGATCCCGTTAGGGAGCGCACGGTTTTCTTCACATTCACCGCCATTAAATGCCGTTAGGGGCGCATGATTTTCTCCACATTCACCGCCATAAGATCCCGTTAGGCGGCGCATGGTTTTCTCCACATCCACCACCATAAGATCCCGTTAGGGAGCGCACGGTTTCCTCCGCATTCACCGCCATTAAATGCCGTTAGAGGGCGCATGGTTTTCTCCACAATCACCACCATAAGATCCCGTTAGGCGGCGCATGGTTTTCTCGGCATTCACCGCCATAAGATCCCGTTAGGCGGCGCATGGTTTCCTCCGCATTTACCGCCATTAAATGCCGTTAGAGGGCGTATGGTTTTCTCCACATCCACCGCCATAAGATCCCGTTAGGGGGCGCACGGTTTTCTCCACATCCACCGCCATAAGATCCCGTTAGGGGGCGCACGGTTTTCTCCAC
The DNA here is from genome assembly GCA_964019135.1 of Arenicola marina. Taxonomy (NCBI): domain Eukaryota; kingdom Metazoa; phylum Annelida; class Polychaeta; family Arenicolidae; genus Arenicola; species Arenicola marina. The sequence continues at coordinate 5,896,601 of OZ025261.1, forward strand.
ATTTAGCGCCATAAGATTCCGTTAGGGGGCGCATGGTTTTCTCCACATCCACCACCATAAGATCCCGTTAGGGAGCGCACGGTTTCCTCCACATCTACCGCCATAAGATCCCGTTAGGGGGCGCATGGTTTTCTCCACAATCACCACCATAAGATCCCGTTAGGGAGCGCACGGTTTCCTCCACATTCACCGCCATAATATCCCGTTAGGGGGCGCAGGGTTTTCTCCACATGCACCACAATAAGATTCCGTTAGGGGGCGCACGGCTTTCTCCACATTTAGCGCCATAAGATTTCGTTATGGGGCGTACGGTTTTCTCCCCATTCACCGCCATAAAATCCCACTAGGGGGCGCACGGTTTTCTCCACATGCACTGGCATAAAATCCCGCTTGGGGGCGCAGGGTTTCTCCACATTAACCGCCATAAGATCCCGTTAGGGGCGCACTGTTCTCTCCACATCCACCGCCATAAGATCCCGTTAGGGGGCGCAGGATTTTCTCCACATTCACAGGCATAAGATTCCGTTAGGCGGCGCATGGTTTTCTCCACATTTACCGCCATAAGATCCCGTTAGAGTGCGCATGGTTTTCTCCACATTCACCGCCATTAGATCCCGTTAGAGTGCGCATGGTTTTCTCCACATTCACCGCCATTAGATCCCGTTAGGGGGCGCATGGTTTTCTCTACATCCACCGCCATAAGATCCCGTTAGGGGGCGCACGGTTTTCTCCACATCCACCGCCATAAGATCCCGTTAGGGGGCGCACGGTTTTCTCCACAATCACCACCATAAGATCCCGTTAGGGAGCGCACGGTTTTCTCCACATTCACCGCCATTAAATACCGTTAGGGGGCGCATGGTTTTCTCCACAATCACCACCATAAGATCCCGTTAGCGAGCGCACGGTTTTCTCCACATTCACCGCCATAAGATCCCGTTAGGGGGCGCAGGGTTTTCTCCACATGCACCACAATAAGATTCCGTTAGGGGGCGCACGGCTTTCTCCACATTTATCGCCATAAGATTCCATTATGGGGCGTACGGTTTTCTCCCCATTCACCGCCATAAAATCCCACTAGGGGGCGCACGGTTTTCTCCGCATGCACTGGCATAAAATCCCGCTTGGGGGCGCAGGGTTTCTCCACATTAACCGCCATAAGATCCCGTTAGGGGCGCACGGTTTTCTCCACATTCACCGCCATTAGATCCCGTTAGGGGGCGCATGGTTTTCTCCGCCTTCACCGCCATAAGATCCCGTTAGGGGGCGCAGAGTATTCTCCACATTCACCGCCATAAGATCCCGTTAGGCGGCGCATGGTTTTCTCCAAATTCATCGCCATAAGATCCCGTTAGGCGGCGCATGGTTTTCTCCGCATTCATCGCCATAAGATCCCGTTAGGGGGCGCACGGTTTTCTCCGCATTCACCGTCATAAGATCCCGTTAAGCGGCGCATGGTTTTCTCCACATTCACCGCCATAATATCCCGTTAGGCGGCGCATGGTTTTCTCCGCATTCACCGCCATAAGATCCCGTTAGGCGGCGCATGGTTTTCTCGGCATTCACCGCCATAGGATCCCGTTAGGCGGCGCATGGTTTCCTCCGCATTCACCGCCATTAAATGCCGTTAGAGGGCGTATGGTTTTCTCCACATTCACCGGCATAAGATCCCGTTAGGGGGCGCATGGTTTTCTCCACATTCACCACCATAAGATCTCGTTAGAGAGCGCACGGTTTTCTCCACATCCACCGCCATAAGATCCCGTTAGGGGGCGCACGGTTTTCTCCACATCCACCGCCATAAGATCCCGTTAGGGGGCGCACGGTTTTCTCCACATCCACCGCCATAAGATCCCGTTAGGGGGCGCACGGTTTTATCCACAATCACCACCATAAGATCCCGTTAGGGAGCGCACGGTTTTCACCACATTCACCGCCACTAAATGCCGATAGGGGCGCATGGTTTTCTCCACAATCACCACCATAAGATCCCGTTAGGGAGCGCACGGTTTCCTCCACATTCACCGCCATAAGATCCCGTTTGGGAGCGCACGGTTTCCTCCACATTCACCACCATAAGATCCCGTGAGGGGGCGCAGGATTTTCTCCACATGCACCACAATAAGATTCCGTTAGGGGGCGCACGGCTTTCTCCACATTTAGCGCCATAAGATTCCGTTATGGGGCGTACGGTTTTCTCCCCATTCACCGCCATAAAATCCCACTAGGGGGCGCACGGTTTTCTCCACATGCACTGACATAAAATCCCGCTTGGGGGCGCAGGGTTTCTCCACATTAACCGCCATAAGATCCCGTTAGGGGCGCACGGTTTTCTCCACATCCACCGCCATAAGATCCCGTTAGGGGGCGCAGGATTTTCTCCACATTCACAGGCATAAGATCCCGTTAGGCGGCGCATGGTTTTCTCCACATTTACCGCCATAAGATCCCGTTAGGGTGCGCATGGTTTTCTCCACATTCACCGCCATTAGATCCCGTTAGGGGGCGCATGGTTTTCTCCACAATCACCACCATAAGATCCCGTTAGCGAGCGCACGGTTTTCTCCACATTCACCGCCATAAGATCCCGTTAGGGGGCGCAGGGTTTTCTCCACATGCACCACAATATGATTCCGTTAGGGGGCGCACGGCTTTCTCCACATTTATCGCCATAAGATTCCGTTATGGGGCGTACGGTTTTCTCCCCATTCACCGCCATAAAATCCCACTAGGGGGCGCACGGTTTTCTCCACATGCACTGGCATAAAATCCCGCTTGGGGGCGCAGGGTTTCTCCACATTAACCGCCATAAGATCCCGTTAGGGGCGCACGGTTTTCTCCACATTCACCGCCATTAGATCCCGTTAGGGGGCGCATGGTTTTCTCCGCCTTCACCGCCATAAGATCCCGTTAGGGGGCGGAGAGCTTTCTCCACATTCACCACCATAAGATCAAGTTAGGCGGCGCATGGTTTTCTCCAAATTCATCGCCATAAGATCCCGTTAGGCGGCGCATGGTTTTCTCCACATCCACCACCATAAGATCCCGTTAGGGAGCGCACGGTTTCCTCCACATCTACCGCCATAAGATCCCGTTAGGCGGCGCATGGTTTCCTCCGCATTCACCGCCATTAAATGCCGTTAGAGGGCGTATGGTTTTCTCCACATTCACCGGCATAAGATCTCGTTAGGGGGCGCATGGTTTTCTCCACATTCACCACCATAAGATCCCGTTAGAGAGCGCACGGTTTTCTCCACATCCACCGCCATAAGTTCCCGTTAGGGGGCGCACGGTTTTCTCCACATCCACCGCCATAAGATCCCGTTAGGGGGCGCACGGTTTTCTCCACATCCACCGCCATAAGATCCCGTTAGGGGGCGCACGGTTTTATCCACAATCACCAACATAAGATCCCGTTAGGGAGCGCACGGTTTTCACCACATTCACCGCCGCTAAATGCCGATAGGGGCGCATGGTTTTCTCCACAATCACCACCATAAGATCCCGTTAGGGAGCGCACGGTTTCCTCCACATTCACCGCCATAAGATCCCGTTAGGGGGCGCAGGGTTTTCTCCACATGCACCACAATAAGATTCCGTTAGGGGGCGCACGGCTTTCTCCACATTTATCGCCATAAGATTCCGTTATGGGGCGTACGGTTTTCTCCCCATTCACCGCCATAAAATCCCACTAGGGGGCGCACGGTTTTCTCCACATGCACTGGCATAAAATCCCGCTTGGGGGCGCAGGGTTTCTCCACATTAACCGCCATAAGATCCCGTTAGGGGCGCACCGTTTTCTCCACATCCACCGCCATAAGATCCCGTTAGGGGGCGCAGGATTTTCTCCACATTCACAGGCATAAGATCCCGTTAGGCGGCGCATGGTTTTCTCCACATTAACCGCCATAAGATCCTGCTAGGGTGCGCATGGTTTTCTCCACATTCACCGCCATTAGATCCCGTTAGGGGGCGCATGGCTTTCTCCGCCTTCACCGCCGTAAGATCCCGTTAGGGGGCGCCGAGTTTTCTCCACATTCACCGCCATAAGATCCCGTTAGGCGGCGCATGGCTCTCTCCGCATTCACCGCCATAAGATCCCGTTAGGCGGCGCATGGTTTTCTCCGCATCCACCGCCATAAGATCCCGTTAGGGGGCGCACGGTTTTCTCCACAATCACCACCATAAGATCCGGTTAGGGACCGCACGGTTTTCTTCACATTCACCGCCATTAAATGCCGTTAGGGGCGCGTGATTTTCTCCACATTCACCGCCATAAGATCCCGTTAGGCGGCGCATGGTTTTCTCCACATTCACCACCATAAGATCCCGTTAGGGAGCGCACGGTTTCCTCCACATCTACCGCCATAAGATCCCGTTAGGGGGCGCATGGTTTTCTCCACAATCACCACCATAAGATCCCGTTAGGGGGCGCACGGTTTCCTCCACATTCACCGCCATAATATCCCGTTAGGGGGCGCATGGGTTTTTCCGCCTTCACCGCCATAAGATCCCGTTAGGCGGCGCATGGTTTTCTCTACATCCACCGCCATAAGATCCCGTTAGGGGGCGCACGGTTTTCTCCACATCCACCGCCATAAGATCCCGTTAGGGGGCGCACGGTTTTCTCCACAATCACCACCATAAGATCCCGTTAGGGAGCGCACGGTTTTCTCCACATTCACCGCCATTAAATACCGTTAGGGGGCGCAGGGTTTTCTCCACAATCACCACCATAAGATCCCTTTAGGGAGCGCACGGTTTTCTCCACATTCACCGCCATTAAATACCGTTAGGGGGCGCAGGGTTTTCTCCACAATCACCACCATAAGATCCCGTTAGGGGGCGCACGGTTTCCTCCACATCTACCGCCATAAGATCCCGTTAGGGGGCGCACGGTTTTCTCCACATTCACCGCCATAAGATCCCGTTAGGGAGCGCACGGTTTTCTCCACATTCACCGCCATAAGATCCCGTTAGGGGGCGCACGGTTTTCTCCACAATCACCACCATAAGATCCCGTTAGCGAGCGCACGGTTTTCTCCACATTCACCGCCATAAGATCCCGTTAGGGGGCGCACGGTTTTCTCCACATTCACCGCCATTAAATACCGTTAGGGGGCGCATGGTTTTCTCCACAATCACCACCATAAGATCCCGTTAGCGAGCGCACGGTTTTCTCCACATTCACCGCCATAAGATCCCGTTAGGGGGCGCAGGGTTTTCTCCACATGCACCTCAATAAGATTCCGTTAGGGGGCGCACGGCTTTCTCCACATTTATCGCCATAAGATTCCGTTATGGGGCGTACGGTTTTCTCCCCATTCACCGCCATAAAATCCCACTAGGGGGCGCACGGTTTTCTCCACATGCACTGGCATAAAATCCCGCTTGGGGGCGCAGGGTTTCTCCACATTAACCGCCATAAGATCCCGTTAGGGGCGCACCGTTTTCTCCACATCCACCGCCATAAGATCCCGTTAGGGGGCGCAGGATTTTCTCCACATTCACAGGCATAAGATCCCGTTAGGCGGCGCATGGTTTTCTCCACATTTACCGCCATAAGATCCCGTTAGGGTGCGCATGGTTTTCTCCACATTCACCGCCATTAGATCCCGTTAGGGGGCGCATGGCTTTCTCCGCCTTCACCGCCATAAGATCCCGTTAGGGGGCGCAGAGTTTTCTCCGCATTCACCGCCATAAGATCCCGTTAGGCGGCGCATGGTTTTCTCCGCATTCACCGCCATAAGATCCCGTTAGGCGGCGCATGGTTTTCTCCGCATTCACCGCCATAAGATCCCGTTAGGCGGCGCATGGTTTTCTCCGCATTCACCGCCATAAGATCCCGTTAGGCGGCGCATGGTTTTCTCCACAATCATCGCCATAAGATCCCGTTAGGGAGCGCACGGTTTTCTCCGCCTTCACCGCCATAAGATCCCGTTAGGCGGCGCATGGTTTTCTCCACATCCACCGCCATAAGATCCCGTTAGGGGGTGCACGGTTTTCTCCACATCCACCGCCATAAGATCCCGTTAGGGGGCGCACGGTTTTCTCCACAATCACCACCATAAGATCCCGTTAGGGAGCGCACGGTTTTCTCCGCCTTCACCGCCATAAGATCCCGTTAGGGGGAGCATGGTTTTCTCGACACTCACCGGAATAAACAGTCGCTGGGTGGCGCAGGGTTTGAACAGCTTGCGCCAGTCATCGGCATTTTGGTCTGGCGGGAACTGGATGTCGTAGAGCAGGTACTGCACGCGTCTCTCCTTGATCTGCGGCCACGTGTTCAGCTGGTAACGACAAACAAATACATGTCAAGATCTTATGATGGATTAAAGAAAGCAGGTAACTTGTGCGGTAAACACGTCGAGGTGTCTCCACATTGTTGAGCTTGTATGTGGGGGGAGGGGGTGGCAAGCGAGTTGGTACTAAGACATGGACATGGGGGGAGGGGCAAAGATACCAGGAATTGGGAAAAGAGGTGGATACGCCCGTTCACGTCTTGACTTTGCACGGCGGGGGAGGAGTGTCTATACTCGTACATGGCGCCAACCACATATAGGTGATCAATTATTATTGCTGGTGACCAAACATCACACAGTGTGTGCCCTCCATCGTAGTATCGCAAGCTTTAGTCCAATACAGATTTGTGTTTGTGCAAATGTTTTAACAGGTTTGGTCAGCGCGAGACAAACGGCAGTGTGAATATTTCTGAGGTCACATGCGGGGGCAGGCACACAAGCTGTGGTCGCACCAGGGACAGACAGACAATGTGTGGCCACACCAGGGACAGACAGACAATGTGTGGCCACACCAGGGACAGACAGACAATGTGTGGCCACACCAGGGACAGACAGACAATGTGTGGCCACACCAGGGACAGACAGACAATGTGTGGCCACACCAGGGACAGACAGACAATGTGTAGCCACACCAGGGACAGACAGACAATGTGTGGCCACACCAGGGACAGACAATGTGTGGCCACACCAGGGACAGACAATGTGTGGCCACACCAGGGACAGACAGACAATGTGTGGTCACACCAGGGGCAGACAGACAATGTGTGGCCACACCAGGGACAGACAGACAATGTGTGGTCACACCAGGGACAGACAGACAATGTGTGGCCACACCAGGGACAGACAGACAATGTGTGGCCACACCAGGGACAGACAGACAATGTGTGGTCACACCAGGGACAGACAATGTGTGGCCACACCAGGGACAGACAATGTGTGGCCACACCAGGGACAGACAGACAATGTGTGGCCACACCAGGGACAGACAGACAATGTGTGGCCACACCAGGGACAGACAGACAATGTGTAGCCACACCAGGGACAGACAGACAATGTGTGGCCACACCAGGGACAGACAGACAATGTGTGGCCACACCAGGGACAGACAGACAATGTGTGGCCACACCAGGGACAGACAGACAATGTGTGGCCACACCAGGGACAGACAGACAATGTGTGGCCACACCAGGGACAGACAGACAATGTGTGGTCACACCAGGGACAGACAATGTGTGGCCACACCAGGGACAGACAGACAATGTGTGGCCACACCAGGGACAGACAGACAATGTTTGGCCACACCAGGGACAGACAGACAATGTGTGGCCACACCAGGGACAGACAGACAATGTGTGGCCACACCAGGGGCAGACAGACAATGTGTGGTCACACCAGGGACAGACAGACAATGTGTGGCCACACCAGGGACAGACAGACAATGTGTGGCCACACCAGGGACAGACAGACAATGTGTGGCCACACCAGGGACAGACAGACAATGTGTGGCCACACCAGGGACAGACAGACAATGTGTGGCCACACCAGGGACAGGCAGACAATGTGTGGCCACACCAGGGACAGACAGACAATGTGTGGCCACACCAGGGACAGACAGACAATGTGTGGCCACACCAGGGACAGACAGATAATGCGTGGCCACACCAGGGACAGACAGACAATGTGTGGTCACACCAGGGACAGGCAGACAATGTGTGGTCACACCAGGGACAGACAGACAATGTGTGGCCACACCAGGGACAGACAGACAATGCGTGGTCACACCAGGGCAGACAGACAATGTGTGGCCACACCAGGGACAGACAGACAATGTGTGGCCACACCAGGGACAGACAGACAATGTGTGGCCACACCAGGGACAGACAGACAATGTGTGGCCACACCAGGGACAGGCAGACAATGTGTGGCCACACCAGGGACAGACAGACAATGTGTGGCCACACCAGGGACAGACAGACAATGTGTGGCCACACCAGGGACAGGCAGACAATGTGTGGCCACACCAGGGACAGACAGACAATGTGTGGCCACACCAGGGACAGACAGACAATGTGTGGCCACACCAGGGACAGACAGATAATGCGTGGCCACACCAGGGACAGACAGACAATGTGTGGTCACACCAGGGACAGGCAGACAATGTGTGGTCACACCAGGGACAGACAGACAATGTGTGGCCACACCAGGGACAGACAGACAATGCGTGGTCACACCAGGGCAGACAGACAATGTGTGGCCACACCAGGGACAGACAGACAATGTGTGGCCACACCAGGGACAGACAGACAATGTGTGGCCACACCAGGGACAGACAGACAATGTGTGGCCACACCAGGGACAGACAGACAATGTGTGGCCACACCAGGGACAGACAGACAATGTGTGGCCACACCAGGGACAGACAGACAATGTGTGGCCACACCAGGGACAGACAGACAATGTGTGGTCACACCAGGGACAGACAGACAATGTGTGGCCACACCAGGGACAGACAGACAATGTGTGGTCACACCAGGGACAGACAGACAATGTGTGGTCACACCAGGGACAGACAGACAATGTGTGGCCACACCAGGGACAGACAGACAATGTGTGGCCACACCAGGGACAGACAGACAATGTGTGGTCACACCAGGGACAGACAGACAATGTGTGGTCACACCAGGGACAGACAGACAATGTGTGGTCACACCAGGGACAGACAGACAATGTGTGACCACACCAGGGACAGACAGACAATGTGGGGCCACACCAGGGACAGACAGACAATGTGTGGTCACACCAGGGACAGACAGACAATGTGTGGCCACACCAGGGACAGACAGACAATGTGTGGCCACACCAGGGACAGACAGACAATGTGTGGCCACACCAGGGACAGACAGACAATGCGTGGCCACACCAGGGACAGACAGACAATGCGTGGCCACACCAGGGACAGACAGACAATGTGTGGTCACACCAGGGACAGACAGACAATGTGTGGCCACACCAGGGACAGACAGACAATGCGTGGCCAAACCAGGGACAGACAGACAATGTGGGGCCACACCAGGGACAGACAGACAATGTGTGGCCACGCCAGGGACAGACAGACAATGTGTGGCCACACCAGGGACAGACAGACAATGTGTGGCCACACCAGGGACAGACAGACAATGTGTGGCCACACCAGGGACAGACAATGTGTGGCCACACCAGGGACAGACAGACAATGTGTGGCCACACCAGGGACAGACAGACAATGTGTGGCCACACCAGGGACAGACAGACAATGTGTGGCCACACCAGGGACAGACAGACAATGCGTGGCCACACCAGGGACAGACAATGTGTGGCCACACCAGGGACAGACAGACAATGTGTGGCCACACCAGGGACAGACAGACAATGTGTAGCCACACCAGGGACAGACAGACAATGTGTAGCCACACCAGGGACAGACAGACAATGTGTAGCCACACCAGGGACAGACAAACAATGTGTGGCCACACCAGGGACAGACAGACAATGTGTGGCCACACCAGGGACAGACAGACAATGTGTGGCCACACCAGGGACAGACAGACAATGTGTGGCCACACCAGGGGCAGACAGACAATGTGTGGCCACACCAGGGACAGACAGACAATGTGTGGTCACACCAGGGACAGACAGACAATGTGTGGCCACACCAGGGGCAGACAGACAATGTGTGGCCACACCAGGGACAGACAGACAATGTGTGGCCACACCAGGGACAGACAGACAATGTGTGGCCACACCAGGGACAGACAATGTGTGGCCACACCAGGGACAGACAGACAATGTGTGGCCACACCAGGGACAGACAGACAATGTGTAGCCACACCAGGGACAGACAGACAATGTGGGGCCACACCAGGGACAGACAGACAATGTGTGGCCACACCAGGGACAGACAGACAATGTGTGGCCACACCAGGGACAGACAGACAATGTGTGGCCACACCAGGGACAGACAATGTGTGGCCACACCAGGGACAGACAGACAATGTGTGGCCACACCAGGGACAGACAGACAATGTGTAGCCACACCAGGGACAGACAGACAATGTGTAGCCACACCAGGGACAGACAGACAATGTGTAGCCACACCAGGGACAGACAAACAATGTGTGGCCACACCAGGGACAGACAGACAATGTGTGGCCACACCAGGGACAGACAATGTGTGGTCACACCAGGGACAGGCAGACAATGTGTGGTCACACCAGGGACAGACAGACAATGTGTGGCCACACCAGGGACAGACAGACAATGTGTGGTCACACCAGGGACAGACAGACAATGTGTGGCTACACCAGGGACAGACAGACAATGTGTGGCCACACCAGGGACAGACAGACAATGTGTGGCCACACCAGGGACAGACAGACAATGTGTGGCCACACCAGGGACAGACAGACAATGTGTGGCCACACCAGGGACAGACAGACAATGTGTGGCCACACCAGGGACAGACAGACAATGTGTGGTCACACCAGGGACAGACAGACAATGTGTGGCCACACCAGGGACAGACAGACAATGTGTGGCCACACCAGGGACAGACAGACAATGTGTAGCCACACCAGGGACAGACAGACAATGTGTGGCCACACCAGGGACAGACAGACAATGTGTGGCCACACCAGGGACAGACAGACAATGTGTGGCCACACCAGGGACAGACAGACAATGTGTGGCCACACCAGGGACAGACAGACAATGTGTGGCCACACCAGGGACAGACAGACAATGTGTGGCCACACCAGGGACAGACAGACAATGTGTGGCCACACCAGGGACAGACAGACAATGTGTGGCCACACCAGGGACAGACAGACAATGTGTGGCCACACCAGGGACAGACAGACAATGTGTGGCCACACCAGGGACAGACAGACAATGTGTGGCCACACCAGGGACAGACAGACAATGTGTGGCCACACCAGGGACAGACAGACAATGTGTAGCCACACCAGGGACAGACAGACAATGTGTGGCCACACCAGGGACAGACAGACAATGTGTGGCCACACCAGGGACAGACAGACAATGTGTGGCCACACCAGGGACAGACAGACAATGTGTGGCCACACCAGGGACAGACAGACAATGTGTGGCCACACCAGGGACAGACAGACAATGTGTGGCCACACCAGGGACAGGCAGACAATGTGTGGTCACACCAGGGACAGACAGACAATGTGTGGTCACACCAGGGGCAGACAGACAATGTGTGGTCACACCAGGGACAGACAGACAATGTGTGGCCACACCAGGGACAGACAGACAATGTGTGGCCACACCGGGGACAGACAGACAATGTGTGGTCACACCAGGGACAGACAGACAATGTGTGGCCACACCAGGGACAGACAGACAATGTGTGGTCACACCAGGGGCAGACAGACAATGTGTGGCCACACCAGGGACAGACAGACAATGTGTGGCCACACCAGGGACAGACAGACAATGTTTGGCCACACCAGGGACAGACAGACAATGTGTGGCCACACCAGGGACAGGCAGACAATGTGTGGTCACACCAGGGACAGACAGACAATGTGTGGTCACACCAGGGGCAGACAGACAATGTGTGGTCACACCAGGGACAGACAGACAATGTGTGGCCACACCAGGGACAGACAGACAATGTATGGCCACACCAGGGACAGACAGACAATGTGTGGTCACACCAGGGACAGACAGACAATGTGTGGCCACACCAGGGACAGACAGACAATGTGTGGCCACACCAGGGACAGACAGACAATGTGTGGCCACACCAGGGACAGACAGACAATGTGTGGCCACACCAGGGACAGACAGACAATGTGTGGCCACACCAGGGACAGACAGACAATGTGTGGCCACACCAGGGAGAGACAGACAATGTGTGGCCACACCAGGGACAGACAGACAATGCGTGGCCACACCAGGGACAGACAGACAATGTGTGGCCACACCAGGGACAGGCAGACAATGCGTGGCCACACCAGGGAGAGACAGACAATGTGTGGCCACACCAGGGACAGACAGACAATGTGTGGTCACACCAGGGACAGACAGACAATGTGTGGCCACACCAGGGAGAGACAGACAATGTGTGGTCACACCAGGGACAGACAATGTGTGGTCACACCAGGGACAGACAGACAATGTGTGGCCACACCAGGGACAGACAGACAATGTGTGGCCACACCAGGGACAGACAGACAATGTGTGGCCACACCAGGGACAGACAGACAATGTGTGGCCACACCAGGGACAGACAGACAACGTGTGGCCACACCAGGGACAAACAGACAATGTGTGGCCACACCAGGGACAGACAGACAATGTGTAGTCACACCAGGGACAGACAGACAATGTGTGGCCACACCAGGGACAGACAGACAATGTGTGGTCACACCAGGGACAGACAGACAATGTGTGGCCACACCAGGGACAGACAGACAATGTGTGGCCACACCAGGGACAGACAGACAATGTGTGGCCACACCAGGGACAGACAGACAATGTGTGGTCACACCAGGGACAGACAATGTGTGGCCACACCAGGGACAGACAGACAATGTGTGGCCACACCAGGGACAGACAGACAATGTGTGGCCACACCAGGGACAGACAATGTGTGGCCACACCAGGGACAGACAGACAATGTGTGGCCACACCAGGGACAGACAGACAATGTGTAGCCACACCAGGGACAGACAGACAATGTGTGGCCACACCAGGGACAGACAGACAATGTGTGGTCACACCAGGGACAGACAGACAATGTGTGGCCACACCAGGGACAGACAGACAATGTGTGGCCACACCAGGGACAGACAGACAATGCGTGGTCACACCAGGGGCAGACAGACAATGTGTGGCCACACCAGGGACAGACAGACAATGTGTGGTCACACCAGGGACAGACAGACAATGTGTGGCCACACCAGGGACAGACAGACAATGTGTGGTCACACCAGGGGCAGACAGACAATGGGTGGTCACACCAGGGACAGACAGACAATGTGTGGCCACACCAGGGACAGACAGACAATGTGTGGCCACACCAGGGACAGACAGACAATGTGTGGCCACACCAGGGACAGACAGACAATGTGTGGCCACACCAGGGACAGACAGACAATGTGTGGCCACACCAGGGACAGACAGACAATGTGTGGCCACACCAGGGACAGACAGACAATGTGTGGTCACACCAGGGACAGACAGACAATGTGTGGCCACACCAGGGACAGACAGACAATGTGTGACCACACCAGGGACAGACAGACAATGTGTGGCCACACCAGGGACAGACAGACAATGTGTGGCCACACCAGGGACAGACAGACAATGTGTGGCCACACCAGGGACAGACAGACAATGTGTGGCCACACCAGGGACAGACAGACAATGTGTGGCCACACCAGGGACAGACAGACAATGTGTGGCCACACCAGGGACAGACAGACAATGTGTGGCCACACCAGGGACAGACAGACAATGTGTGGCCACACCAGGGACAGACAGACAATGTGTGGCCACACCAGGGACAGACAGACAATGTGTGGCCACACCAGGGACAGACAGACAATGTGTGGCCACACCAGGGAGAGACAGACAATGTGTGGTCACACCAGGGACAGACAGACAATGTGTGACCACACCAGGGACAGACAGACAATGTGTGGCCACACCAGGGACAGACAGACAATGTGTGGCCACACCAGGGACAGACAGACAATGTGTGGTCACACCAGGGACAGACAGACAATGTGTGGCCACACCAGGGACAGACAGACAATGTGTGGTCACACCAGGGACAGACAGACAATGTGTGACCACACCAGGGACAGACAGACAATGTGTGGCCACACCAGGGACAGACAGACAATGTGTGGCCACACCAGGGACAGACAGACAATGTGTGGCCACACCAGGGACAGACAGACAATGTGTGGCCACACCAGGGACAGACAGACAATGTGTGGCCACACCAGGGACAGACAGACAATGTGTGGCCACACCAGGGACAGACAGACAATGTGTGGCCACACCAGGGACAGACAGACAATGTGTGGTCACACCAGGGACAGACAGACAATGTGTGGCCACACCAGGGACAGACAGACAATGTGTGGCCACACCAGGGACAGACAGACAATGTGTGGCCACACCAGGGACAGACAGACAATGTGTGGCCACACCAGGGACAGACAGACAATGTGTGGCCACACCAGGGACAGACAGACAATGTGTGACCACACCAGGGACAGACAGACAATGTGTGGCCACACCAGGGACAGACAGACAATGTGTGGCCACACCAGGGACAGACAGACAATGTGTGACCTCACCAGGGACAGACAGACAATGTGTGGTCACACCAGGGACAGACAGACAATGTGTGACCACACCAGGGACAGACAATGTGTGGTCACACCAGGGACAGACAATGTGTGGTCACACCAGGGACAGACAGACCACACCAGGGACAGACAGACAATGTGTGGCCACACCAGGGACAGACAGACAATGTGTGGTCACACCAGGGACAGACAGACAATGTGTGGCTACACCAGGGACAGACAGACAATGTGTGGCCACACCAGGGACAGACAGACAATGTGTGGCCACACCAGGGACAGACAGACAATGTGTGGCCACACCAGGGACAGACAGACAATGCGTGGTCACACCAGGGACAGACAGACAATGTGTGACCACACCAGGGACAGACAATGTGTGGTCACACCAGGGACAGACAATGTGTGGTCACACCAGGGACAGACAGACCACACCAGGGACAGACAGACAATGTGTGGCCACACCAGGGACAGACAGACAATGTGTGGTCACACCAGGGACAGACAGACAATGTGTGGCTACACCAGGGACAGACAGACAATGTGTGGCCACACCAGGGACAGACAGACAATGTGTGGCCACACCAGGGACAGACAATGTGTGGTCACACCAGGGACAGACAGACAATGTGTGGCCACACCAGGGACAGACAGACAATGTGTGGTCACACCAGGGACAGACAGACAATGTGTGACCACACCAGGGACAGACAATGTGTGGTCACACCAGGGACAGACAATGTGTGGTCACACCAGGGACAGACAGACCACACCAGGGACAGACAGACAATGTGTGGCCACACCAGGGACAGACAGACAATGTGTGGCCACACCAGGGACAGACAGACAATGTGTGGCCACACCAGGGACAGACAGACAATGTGTGGCCACACCAGGGACAGACAGACAATGTGTGGCCACACCAGGGGCAGACAGACAATGTGTGGCCACACCAGGGGCAGACAGACAATGTGTAGCCACACCAGGGACAGACAGACAATGTGTGGCCACACCAGGGACAGACAGACAATGTGTGGCCACACCAGGGACAGACAGACAATGTGTAGCCACACCAGGGACAGACAGACAATGTGTGGCCACACCAGGGACAGACAGACAATGTGTGGCCACACCAGGGAGAGACAGACAATGTGTGGCCACACCAGGGACAGACAGACAATGTGTGGCCACACCAGGGACAGACAGACAATGTGTGGCCACACCAGGGACAGACAGACAATGTGTGGCCACACCAGGGACAGACAGACAATGTGTGGCCACACCAGGGACAGACAGACAATGTGTGGCCACACCAGGGACAGACAGACAATGTGTGACCACACCAGGGACAGACAATGTGTGGTCACACCAGGGACAGACAATGTGTGGTCACACCAGGGACAGACAGACAATGTGTGGTCACACCAGGGGCAGACAGACAATGTGTGGCCACACCAGGGACAGACAGACAATGTGTGGCCACACCAGGGACAGACAGACAATGTGTGGCCACACCAGGGACAGACAGACAATGTGTGGCCACACCAGGGACAGACAGACAATGTGTGGCCACACCAGGGACAGACAGACAATGTGTGGCCACACCAGGGACAGACAGACAATGTGGGGCCACACCAGGGACAGACAGACAATGTGTGGTCACACCAGGGACAGGCAGACAATGTGTGGCCACACCAGGGACAGACAGACAATGTGTGGCCACACCAGGGACAGACAGACAATGTGTGGCCACACCAGGGACAGACAGACAATGTGTGGCCACACCAGGGACAGACAGACAATGTGTGGCCACACCAGGGACAGACAGACAATGTGTGGCCACACCAGGGACAGACAATGTGTGGCCACACCAGGGACAGACAGACAATGTGTGGCCACACCAGGGACAGACAGACAATGTGTGGCCACACCAGGGACAGACAGACAATGTGTGGCCACACCAGGGACAGACAGACAATGTGTGGCCACACCAGGGACAGACAATGTGTGGTCACACCAGAGGCAGACAGACAATGTGTGGCCACACCAGGGACAGACAGACAATGTGTGGCCACACCAGGGACAGACAGACAATGTGTGGCCACACCAGGGACAGACAGACAATGTGTGGCCACACCAGGGACAGACAGACAATGTGTGGTCACACCAGGGACAGGCAGACAATGTGTGGCCACACCAGGGACAGACAGACAATGTGTAGCCACACCAGGGACAGACAATGTGTGGCCACACCAGGGACAGACAGACAATGTGTGGCCACACCAGGGACAGACAGACAATGTGTGGCCACACCAGGGACAGACAGACAATGTGTGGCCACACCAGGGACAGACAGACAATGTGTGGCCACACCAGGGACAGACAGACAATGTGTGGCCACACCAGGGACAGACAGACAATGTGTGGCCACACCAGGGACAGACAATGTGTGGTCACACCAGAGGCAGACAGACAATGTGTGGTCACACCAGGGACAGGCAGACAATGTGTGGCCACACCAGGGACAGACAGACAATGTGTAGCCACACCAGGGACAGACAATGTGTGGCCACACCAGGGACAGACAGACAATGTGTGGCCACACCAGGGACAGACAGACAATGTGTGGCCACACCAGGGACAGACAGACAATGTGTGGCCACACCAGGGACAGACAGACAATGTGTGGCCACACCAGGGACAGACAGACAATGTGTGGCCACACCAGGGACAGACAGACAATGTGTGGCCACACCAGGGACAGACAATGTGTGGTCACACCAGAGGCAGACAGACAATGTGTGGCCACACCAGGGACAGACAGACAATGTGTGGCCACACCAGGGACAGACAGACAATGTGTGGCCACACCAGGGACAGACAGACAATGTGTGGCCACACCAGGGACAGACAGACAATGTGTGGTCACACCAGGGACAGGCAGACAATGTGTGGCCACACCAGGGACAGACAGACAATGTGTAGCCACACCAGGGACAGACAATGTGTGGCCACACCAGGGACAGACAGACAATGTGTGGCCACACCAGGGACAGACAGACAATGTGTGGCCACACCAGGGACAGACAGACAATGTGTGGCCACACCAGGGACAGACAGACAATGTGTGGCCACACCAGGGACAGACAGACAATGTGTGGCCACACCAGGGACAGACAGACAATGTGTGGCCACACCAGGGACAGACAGACAATGTGTGGCCACACCAGGGACAGACAGACAATGTGTGGTCACACCAGGGACAGACAGACAATGTGTGGCCACACCAGGGACAGACAGACAATGCGTGGCCACACCAGGGACAGACAGACAATGTTTGGCCACACCAGGGACAGACAGACAATGTGTGGTCACACCAGGGACAGACAGACAATGTGTGGCCACACCAGGGACAGACAGACAATGTGTGGCCACACCAGGGACAGACAGACAATGTGTGGCCACACCAGGGACAGACAGACAATGTGTAGCCACACCAGGGACAGACAGACAATGTGTGACCACACCAGGGACAGACAGACAATGTGTGGCCACACCAGGGACAGACAGACAATGTGTGGCCACACCAGGGACAGACAGACAATGTGGGGCCACACCAGGGACAGACAGACAATGTGTGGCCACACCAGGGACAGACAGACAATGTGTGGCCACACCAGGGACAGACAGACAATGTGTGGCCACACCAGGGACAGACAGACAATGTGTGGTCACACCAGGGACAGACAGACAATGTGTGGCCACACCAGGGACAGACAGACAATGTGTGGCCACACCAGGGACAGACAATGTGTGGCCACACCAGGGACAGACAGACAATGTGGGGCCACACCAGGGACAGACAGACAATGTGTGGCCACACCAGGGACAGACAGACAATGTGTGGCCACACCAGGGACAGACAATGTGGGGCCACACCAGGGACAGACAGACAATGTGTGGCCACACCAGGGACAGACAGACAATGTGTGGCCACACCAGGGACAGACAGACAATGTGGGGCCACACCAGGGACAGACAGACAATGTGTGGCCACATCAGGGACAGACAGACAATGTGTGGCCACACCAGGGACAGACAGACAATGTGTGGCCACACCAGGGACAGACAGACAATGTGTGGCCACACCAGGGACAGACAGACAATGTGTGGCCACACCAGGGACAGACAGACAATGTGTAGCCACACCAGGGACAGACAGACAATGCGTGTCCACACCAGGGACAGACAATGTGTGGCCACACCAGGGGCAGACAGACAATGTGTGGTCACACCAGGGACAGACAGACAATGTGTGGCCACACCAGGGACAGACAGACAATGTGTGGCCACACCAGGGCAGACAGACAATGTGTGGCCACACCAGGGACAGACAGACAATGTGTGGCCACACCAGGGACAGACAGACAATGTGTGGCCACACCAGGGACAGACAGACAATGTGTGGTCACACCAGGGACAGACAGACAATGTGTGGTCACACCAGGGACAGACAGACAATGTGTGGCCACACCAGGGACAGACAATGTGTGGCCACACCAGGGACAGACAGACAATGTGTGGCCACACCAGGGACAGACAGACAATGTGTGGCCACACCAGGGACAGACAGACAATGTGTGGCCACACCAGGGACAGACAGACAATGTGTGGCCACACCAGGGACAGACAGACAATGTGTGGCCACACCAGGGACAGACAGACAATGTGTGGCCATACCAGGGACAGACAGACAATGTGTGGCCACACCAGGGACAGACAGACAATGTGTGGCCACACCAGGGACAGACAGACAATGTGTGGCCACACCAGGGACAGACAGACAATGTGTGGCCACACCAGGGACAGACAGACAATGTGTGGCCACACCAGGGACAGACAGACAATGTGTGGCCACACCAGGGACAGACAGACAATGTGTGGCCACACCAGGGACAGACAATCAGGGATACTCTGTAGCCACACTAGGCGTGTCACCCTATCATATTTCTAATCGATAGTCTCGACGCCATACTCTCAACATGGGACCACAAACATTCGATAATCGGTTACGAGGGAATACGATATATACACAGCAATCCCATTGTAAAAACATATACATATCTATTGATTATTCATGACATCTGACATTATGACATAATGTCAAATGTCATGAATAATACATATATATGTGGTATATATATATATATGCAACCTGATACATAAAAATAATAAATTGATTGCAACTGGGGAAACGATCCATGTGGCTGCATTTTAAAAACTTGATACCAAAATCCTGGAGTAAAAAGGTCCCTATCATTAAGTCATAAATCTACCATGTGCATAAAAACTTTACGTAGTATGTAGCGGTGGGCTGGTGTCAAACAAAACAATGAGACCATTGAGAGGTATTTAATGAGTAACATAAACAGCTACAGCCCCCCCCCCCCACCCCCCAACAGGAGATCTTTACACAGTGACGATAGCTTCTCGCAGCAAAATGAAATATCCTAACGACAAAGGTTGATTGAGTAGGACTCTCTCAGGGCTCCCCAATGCTCCATCGAATGTCAGGGGGCCGCCCCGATAGCTCAGTGGGTTAGAGCGCTCGCCTTGAGTGCTCTGGTCACCTCAGAGCCTAACGGCACGTGGATCGGTGGTTCGAGGCCCGCTGTGGCCATGTCTGTGTGGTCGCAGGATAAAGATCCCATGTCCTTCTTCGCAAAGAGTAGGAGGTTACCCCGGGGACATGGCTCCGCTCTTCCCTTCCTTCTCCCATTGACGCGATATGACCAACAGTGGTTAAAGCGTCCTGTATATACAACCATCCAATCCATCGAATGTCTGCTACATTCTAGTATGTTCCATATTGTACTGAAATGTCTTCGGGTTGTGTATTTTCACAAAGACGACATCGCCAAACATCAATACATCTCAATGTAATGGGCACAATAGCATATACTAATGCACTACATTTAATTTACCTGTGTGATACGTTGCACAATTTTATCCTGGAGGCCCCCCACGATATGTGCAACTTTTAAAATGGCGACTATACGAACCGGATCTATTCGTTATGATGTTGTGAACCAAATCGTCGGAAATATTGAACATGGTTTGGTTGGTTGTATGTTCAGGACGTTATAACCAATTCTGGTCTCATATCGTGTCAATGGGGGAAGGAAGGGAAGAGCAGAGCCATGCCCCGGAGTAATCCCCTTCTCTTTGCGATGAAAGCGATGTTTGTCCTGCGACCACACCGACATTGCCACAGCGGGGCGCGAAACACCGATCCACGTGCCGTTAGGCTCTCAGGTGGCCAGAGCCACTGAGCTATCGGGGCGACCCCTATTAAACATGGACCTGCAAGAGCAGTGTAGTGCTTTGGTGTGGAAGGATTCCAGTAGTTGATCGTTCAGGGAAAACGTCATATATAATATTTTGTTATTACAAATAAAGCAAACACATATAAAATCCAGTTCTTCAACCATTTTTAGTGGGCCAGCTTGGAGGGCATCACGAACGCTTTAATCACAGAGAATAAAGGAACAAGATTAATTAGCACATGATGGCTTTGCAATATTTTAAGGCATTAAGGCACCGGGCCCATGAGCGATACGTGCGCAATTCGTCACTTCTGCCACTGACCTCTTTGGCAAACTGCGGCTGGAGGTCGTCGTCGGCGAAGATATGGACGATGAGGTCAGCGCGGGACAAGATGGCCGCCGACTTGATCATGACGAGTGTCTCTTCGAGGCGGTCTCCACAGGCGACGACCGCCAGGTGCATCAGCTCCTGACTGTCGAGATTGGGGGGGGGGGGGGGCGTGGAGATGATACATAAGAATGCTTAACTTTCGATAACAGTAACATAAACAAATTTACATATCGAATAAAAAAAAACATGGCAAATTCACTTCGTCGACACGCTCGCCATCGTTGGTTTTCCAATAATTGCCAACAAGCAATGGTTAATGGGATAGGGTGGTGCGGTGGGGAGGGGTGGGGTAGATTGCACGCAATTACGATTTTTGTAGCCCATAATGTAATCGATTTTAGTCGGTGATGCTTGTAATGGCGATGAAACTCAGCCCTGGTATCGCACAGGCCAGGGGATTAAAGCACACTGACGACTATTGATTTTGATATCCTAGAGAAGCTATTTATCGTGATTTGTTCTGCCAGGGTTCCTGCGGCTAACGAGAGACCATAGGACACGCTTATTGGGCGGGCTATGCGTGGCATGGGGGAGGCTTGGTGTGGCATGGTATAGGGACAGACATATACCTTGAATACCAGTTATAGACACACATATCAAGAGTAAATTGCAGGAGGCAAAGAATCAGCGATTTCTGAACCATTGTCACGTCACGTACCATTGTCACGTCACCTGCCATTGTCACGTCACGCGCCATTGTCACGTCACGTGCCATTGTAACGTGATACATGACCGACATGCTGGACGTAATTAAGGGTTTCCGGCTCCCAGGCCGCTGGTCGATATGGTTACCGACCCCACCCTCCACGTTACAATCATCTTGTCCGGTTTAATTTTTAAAACCCACTGCATACAACCAACCGAATCACTACGCAAAAGGATAAATTTACCATAGGAGGGTTACCAACATCCCAAGTACGTGAAACGGAGTGAACTTGTCCGTCAATTCCCTATTCCAAAATATATCCATAATCGGGTCTTATATATATATATAGGTACACAAATATATATATATATATATAAAAGTATACATATACATATATATATAGCTATACACAAGTATATAAACATATAGGTATCTAGGGCTATACTAATATATATATAGGTATATAACCATAACAAAATTGGTATATATCATGCACGCCAGCCTCGGTTTATGGACCCCAGTGAACCACTCACCCGCTTTGCTTGGTTTCCCCTTGCACCGCCGCGTCTTTCAACGCCTGTCCTCCAGCCGGGGCTTGTCGCTCCATCCCCTCCACCCCCTCCTCCTTCACTCGGTTGGACTTAAATCCGAATTCATCGTCAGCCACAATCCGGACTTGCGGATTCATGGACATGGACATCTCGGAGTTGACCTGAGTCTCGATGAACTTCATCGTCTCGGCGTCCACCACTCGGGGATCCGGGATGTGATCCAGATTGCGCTTCTTCCCGGCCACGGGTGGCACGTCGGGATTGTCGCCGACATCCGGATTCTTGTTGGCGTCGTGCTCCTCCTTGTCGGACTCCAGCTTTTTCCGCTCGTGTAGCCGTGCCAGTTTAATCCTCTGGAGCGCCTCGGCGGCCAGGTTCCGCGTGTTGCTTTCCAAGTCCTTACCGGTCACGTCCACCTCGTCCAGGTCAACAGAGCCATCATCACTGTTTTGATCTCGGTTCTCGCCCGCGAGGTTTTTCGTGTTGGCCCCACTGGCCGGGTGGTCACAGTTCCCGCCGCTTAGTGTATCACAGTCAGACGACGCCTTGTCCGGGGAGTTACTCTCCAGATCGTATTTGTTCTCCGCTGGCCCCGCTCCGCCACAGTTGTCGGGCTCCCCGCTGCAGTAGCTGATGAAGGCCACGGCCGATAGGAGAAGCAGGACGAGACCTGTTTGTACCGCCATCCTGAGCGTTATGCGAGGCATTCAGGCCGCACGCAACTGGTCGACGACATCTACCACACAAAAAAAAAAAAACAATATATATGGATTTAGTTTGTTTAGAGGGTTGCGTCATGAAGGGCGCGAATTATATCGATATACTTTCAATAATCCATCAGAACTTTGCAAGGGGGGGGGGGGCAAGGGGTAATTCCGCCCGTGCGGCGGCGAAAAGCGGAACTAAGTTAACAAAATGAATGGTATCGAAACATCGGCTTCGTAGAGGGCGTGGCTTACGCTACAAGAATCATTGGAAGACGGATGATTCATAATTCTATACGTGATAGACTAATTACATGGACGTAAATCATTATATGCGGTGATTAGGACACATTCTTGTCGTGCATGAACAAACACGTCAACATAAAAATCTATATCCCGAAGAGACCTTTGATTTCCGCAGCAGGCGCGCGTCATGGAACATGGACTAGATGGCTGGAAACGGCATCGTGTGTTGCTCTTTACGCATAACGAGAGCGCTCTAAGCTAGGTTAGCGGCTCACTCTCTACGATACAGTGTTTGTGCTAATGATATACTAGTAGTAATCGACTAATCGTGTAAAGACTCATCTCTCCCTCCACACCCCCACACCCACCCCCACCCCCACCCCCACCCCCGCACCCCCGCCTCCGCCCCTGACTGGAGATTGGCCCATACAATATGGACCCATATTGGTTTGACACAGCACAGAGATTAACACACGCCGCTTAGTCCAACATGCACCTCTGAAGCCCCACTCAGTTGTCTGTCTGGGATTCCATAACAAATGAGGTTTAAAGTGGTTGAGAGCCGCTTTCCAGACCGACAAGGGGGCATCTGTGATGTAGTAATTGGCTCACTAGGTCCGTGGTTCGAATCCGGGGCCAGGGCCTGTATTCATAATCGCCACAGGCTACGCCACTAGACTTAGCGCTAAGTGGAAGATTTGTCGAGCGATTATCGGGTTCAACATATGCAACTAGTCACCCAAAAAGAGGATTTCTGAAATAAGAAAGTGCTAAAACCAGGGAACATGTTTCATCCATTTATCCATTTATCCGCTAGCGTAACCCTTGCGTGCAGAAAAGTGGCCTGAAACACCAATTTATTCCAGACCGACTATAAGACCATAGTCTGAATCGCTCTAGGCTGTCTTGTGGAGAGGTAGATAGGGGGGAGTGGGTCAACTGCACTTTAATTCACGGTGGCAGCATTACTGAAACGGGGCCGCCTCAATAGTTTAGTGGGCTAGAGCGCTCGCCTTCAGTGCTCTAGCCACCTGATAGCCTAACGGCACGTGGATCGATGGTTCGCGCCCCGCTGTGGCCATGACTGTGTGGCCGTAGAGATAAAGATACCATATCTTTCTTTGCAAAGAGTAGGGGGTTATCCCGGGGACATGGCTCCGCTCTACGCTTCCTTCTCCCACGGACGCGACGATATGACCAGAGTTGGTTAAAGCGTCCTGAATATACAACCAACCAACCAACCAACCAACCATTACTGAAAGCTGTCTTGTTCGCCGCCTCTTCTTTCCCGCTCCCTCTGTCCCGCACCCCCCCCCCCCCCCCACCCCCAATCCTCCCCTCCACACGCACACCACTTCCCAACCCCTATGCGATCCGCTACTGCGTTAGACAAGACATGAATTATGCGTGAGGTCTACCTCGCGCAGGCGGAACCACAGCACCTGTCCATCTGGAGCCCCCCCCCACCCACCACCACCACCCCCACACACACACCCAAGCCAGGGTACAGCGTCCATCCAGCACTGACAACATCAAGAAACACGGAACACAACAAAAGGGAACATATGTCCACAGGCCATAGTTAGGTCTGTAGACATGCGGTAACCGCAAATCACACTTAAAGCTTACTTTCATCGTCCATAAAACTATAACATATCGGGTTCAGTATCTCCCATGAGCGAGCCCACGAAATGTATTATTGTATTAAATGGTAGGCATGAGTGAGACGTGAGCTATGCTGAGACAGTGGTTAGCCCTCGGGTGGAAAAAGCTTCCAGCAACTAACAATTCTCCTGACTCTCAAATCCTCGCACCTACCCAGTTACCAGCCTCGAAGTAGTTCACATGTTGCACCTGAATGCAACTCACGGGTGTCGCCAGACAATAGTAAGTAGAACGTTAGGTAAAAACACATAGTTTACGACCAGAGTCTATGACCTGAAAAGGCGAACCGGTTAGCTTGTGCAACCGTGAAAGGCCTAGCCACGTGGCCCCTAGAGGTAAAGAGACACAAAAGAAAATGTGACGTTAGTCTGTGTACATGTCCCCGCCTACCATGTATAGTACATACATATACTACGTACTTCACCGAACAAAAACCAAGAGCTGTACCCGTGAGACCTCCATATGGAGACACGCTTGCTACTTACAAAATAGAAAAAGAGGCTTTAGCTGTCACAGACACACAGCTGACCCGAGTCCACGCCGTTATCCCAGCTTTCTGACGCCGTTCTTGAAGAGCCTTTGCCCTTGCCGGTCAAAGTATTGACCCACGGTAGGCCCTTAATCAAAGTGTAAACATTTCAAAGCAACCTCCCGCTACGGTGCATGGGCACGAATTGGCTCGTCCTGGGCGACAGCTAGCATCCCCCGCTAGCGTGACGTCACGTAAGTTTCCGCCGGCGCCGCTGATAAAAAAAACACCAGCATTTGTGTTTGACAATCGTTATTGAATATCTTGGGTGGCGTATGGTGGATCTTCAGGAAAAAAAACAGCCACCTGCGCCTGGCCCGGGAGGGAGGGAGAGGTGGGGGGGGGGCGAGAGACCAACATCGCGGAGGGTTCTAGTGGTCGTCTATATACAGCCCCATAATCAGTCCACAATATTCATAACGGTAGTTCGCGCGGTCCAGAATATTCAATGTTGCAGAAGCGATAACTGAACCTGTCAAGGTAAATTTAAAGCTAATAAAACACGCACCTGTTGAAATCCCTACTGCCTGCAAACAAAGGCGCACGGATTAATTATAGATCGTTAATTAAAGAGGGAGCGTTGTCAACTGGGTCAACCAGGTAAAACACGTTCACGGCTAGACAGGCGTCGCTAAGCAACGTAATATCAACCAACCAGCTGAACGACCAGCGGCAATCGATAGGCTGGTCTTCATCCAACGCCTATTCATTGGTGTCATTGGCTTGAAATTGAAGGGTAGTTGTAGCTTGTAACAGTAAGGTCCTCCTTGGTCGATTTAATATTTGTATAATACAAATTTGGTCTGACTTACTTGGTTGTGATAGATATTTCCCAGAATAGACAACACTTGGCCTGGATACACGATTTTATCTTAACGTTAATCGCACAGCAATATTCTTCATCAGAAACTATAAAAAATTGAATGAATTGATGTTGTTCTTATGGTACACGTATATGGTTTAATGTTGATCAAGTGGGAAAGTGTCGCTTTCTTGTGTACTACGTCATCAAAATTTGGCAAATGCTGCCGTTGTTTTGCCTTTCAGCATATGATAACACATCATTGTCGTACAATGTTAACATTTACACAATCAGAGAATTCTACAAAAAATCTTCAAAATCATAATAAAGAATAGTGAAAAATTGTTGCTTTAAGTCCCGCCATGGCTACAACGCCTTCCTTGACGCTAGCACGCCATAAGAGCGAGCCCCAAGCCAGTGTTTAACATTTGTAGGTCATATCGTGACAATGGAAAGGGTCAAGGTAGAGAGGAGCCAGGTCTCCGGGGGTAGTAACTCCCTACTCATTTGCAAAGATGGGATTCGAACCACGCACCACCTGCTTGTTTTGACCCAGCAAACCACAATCGACAATAGCCGATCGAGCTACCGCTACCCACTGGGCCACAAACGACATTGTACCGTCTTAGAGCGATTGTGCTTTACCCCCTCTCCCCCAGGGAAAGTGCCACTAAATAATAAACTTTTGACCAAACTATTATCACTTCACAAAAACCATTCTGATTTTACAACAACACAACGGTTCAATGGTTTGATTAATGACCAGCGGAGAGCTGCTGAAACGCGACGTCAATAACAGTTATCGGTAATTTAATACTCATCCTTATAGATTAGGAGTGGGGACTGACATCACCCACCTTTATGGCGCTGTGTATAGAGTGGGAGTGGGGACTGAAATCACCCACCTTTATGGTGCTGTGTATAGAGTGGGGGTGGGGACTGAAATCACCCACCTTTATGGCGCTGTGTATAGAGTGGGAGTGGGGACTGAAATCACCCACCTTTATGGCGCTGTGTATAGAGTGGGAGTGGGGACTGAAATCACCCACCGTTATGGCGCTGTGTATAGAGTGGGAGTGGGGACTGAAATCACCCACCGTTATGGCGCTGTGTATAGAGTGGGAGTGGGGACTGAAATCACCCACCGTTATGGCGCTGTGTATAGAGTGGGAGTGGGGACTGAAATCACCCACCGTTATGGCGCTGTGTATAGAGTGGGAGTGGGGACTGAAATCACCCACCTTTATGGCGCTGTGTATAGAGTGGGAGTGGGGACTAAAATCACCCACCTTTATGGCGCTGTGTATAGAGTGGGAGTGGGGACTGAAATCACCCACCTTTATGGCGCTGTGTATAGAGTGGGAGTGGGGACTGAAATCACCCACCGTTATGGCGCTGCGTATAGAGTGGGAGTGGGGACTGAAATCACCCACCTTTATGGCGCTGTGTATAGAGTGGGAGTGGGGACTGAAATCACCCACCTTTATGGCGCTGTGTATAGAGTGGGAGTGGGGACTGAAATCACCCACCGTTATGGCGCTGTGTATAGAGTGGGAGTGGGGACTGAAATCACCCACCTTTATGGCGCTGTGTATAGAGTGGGAGTGGGGACTGAAATCACCCACCTTTATGGCGCTGTGTATAGAGTGGGGGTGGCGACTGAAATCACCCACCTTTATGGCGCTGTGTATAGAGTGGGAGTGGGAACTGAAATCACCCACCTTTATGGCGCTGTGTATAGAGTGGGAGTGGGGACTGAAATCACCCACCTTTATGGCGCTGTGTGGAGTAGGAGTTGGGACTAAAATCACCCACCTTTATGTCGCTGTGTATGAAGCCGGGAGAAAGAGTCCGTTAAAGGACTGGAATCACTTATTTGTCCACTCAGCAGAGGCCACACAAACAGATTGATTGAGCCCGCCTGCATCCACCTTCTGTCAGACCTAAACCATTCACCTCAGCCACCAGTAATCTCCAGACACGTATCAACTTGACGCGACAAGGCAAATACTTTCGAAACATGATCGAGAGGCAAAAACGTTGAATTGCCTGGCCCGAGGTTCCAGTCGCCAGCTTAGCTATCAACTGCGTGTACAAACCTATCACTGAGCACGATAGGCTTAATGTCATGCCCCCAAAGCGCCCGAGCGCAATATTCGACCACCCCCCCCCCCCCCCACCTCCGCCGCCCCCCGCCCTCCTTCGCCCCCACCTCCCGGTCCCGTACCACCCCCAAGTGATTCATTCCCTTCCACCGGCTACCACGTGGCAACCAGGCAGACCTAGACCGCTAGGACACATATATAGGTACATACAATACAAACAAAGAGGTGGACACAACGTAGGGTTAAACACTTGAAAGGGTGCATTTTCCCTTCCGAACATTCAACGCGAATTTGGCTTCTAAACGACCATTAACTGGCCTTATTTCACAACTACAATGAACGTTACAGAATATAGAACTTTAAAATTAAAAAAGAAAGACAAACAAACCGTTCATGGTACTATACATGTATACACACCTAAACATATTATACGGTCCATTGCAAGGCAAAACTCGAATAGATGAATAGGTCGTTGTCGGCACACACGGGGTGAATCCAGCCCCAGATCCTCCTGAGGCAATCAGCTCAAGTATATGTAAAACTCTGTGTCAAATCCCCAGATTGAGACCCAGAACATGGCCAGTGCATTTATAACTGCTTTACACGCTTGGCGAGTTGAGACGAGCATTGTTTCAGGATTCTGTATCCTTATTAGGGCGACAGAAAAAAAACTCATGCAGCCGTACTCATAAATCTCACCTGGCGCGACGCAAATCTACTTATCGCCAAGTAGGACATTTGCCCGGCAAAGAATAAAAAAAATACCACTATATTAATCAAAAGCATTTTTAGAAAAAGCAAATCGCCAAATTTGTTGCGATTCTCAATATTAGAAATACAAGTTTCGTGCGTAACACGCAGTTGTTATGAATACGGCCCACGTGGCCTTTGTCCCTGACGTATATATTGCCACTAGTACCATGTGTAATTAACACATAGAGCAACACAGTTCAAACGTCATTCCTGCAACTATCAGGCGTAAACTACGACTGGAACAAATGGCAAGGTATGAAACAAAGAGCTGGAGCAGCTTATATGCATACATTGATACTGATGTATATGTTCGGGTTTGTTTCAAGGCCTCCACGCATGTGAATCTCACTTTGACGACAGCCGAGTGCGGGGTTTCTGACGCCAATGCGGTCAGTCCTTTCTACAGATTGACACATGTTAACCGCCCTTAGCAGTATCGACTTGCCAGACTTGATCGCCGGATGGAAAGCCGATTGAAAACAAAAATCTTCAACCTCAATGTGGATAGGGGGTTATCGACGTGAGGTGTAGGTCACACAGACTGACGCCCGATAATCAAATAGAGAATCAATTACCAATACCGAGTTGGCGGGGATGAAGACAAGTCGATGCAAGGTGCGGTGCGTGACTTGTATATACCCGCAAGCCACCATCACGTAACACGGGACACCAATAACTGTAACGAGATATATAATATAGCAATATAAATATATCGCTGGAGATATATAGAGCCAGTAACTCTAGATATAGATCACCAGTAACTCTAGAAATAGATCACCAGTAACTCTAGATATAGATAACCAGTAACTCTAGATATAGATCACCAGTAACTCTATAGCACCAGTAACTCTAGATATAGAGCACCAGTAACTTTATAGCACCAGAAACTCTAGATACATAGCACCAGTAACTCCATAGCACCAGTAACTCTATAGCACCAGTAACTCTATAGCACCAGTAACTTTATAGCACCAGAAACTCTAGATACATAGCACCAGTAACTCTATAGTACCAGTAACTCTAGATACATATGTAGCACCAGTAACTCTACATATATAGCACCAGTAACTCTAGATATATAGCACCAGTAACTCTAGATATATAGCACCAGTAACTCTAGATATATAGCACAAATAACTCTAAATATATAGCACCAGTAACTCTAGATATATAGCACCAGTAACTCTAGATATATAGCACCAGTAACTCTAGATATAGATCACAAGTAACTCTATAGCACCAGTAACTCTATAGCACCAGTAACTCTATAGTACCAGTAACTCTAGATGCATATATAGCACCAGTAACTCTACATGTATAGCACCAGTAACTCTAGATATATAGCACCAGTAACTCTAGATATAGATCACCAGTAACTCTAGATATAGATCACCAGTAACTCTATAGCACCAGTAACTTTATAGCACCAGTAACTCTAGATACATAGCACCAGTAACTCTATAGCACCAGTAACTCTAGATACATATGTAGCACCAGTAACTCTACATATATAGCACCAGTAACTCTAGATATATAGCACCAGTAACTCTAGATATATAGCACCAGTAACTCTAGATATATAGCACCAGTAACTCTAGATATATAACATAAATAACTCTAAATATATAGCACCAGTAACTCTAGATATATACCACCAGTAACTCTAGATATATAGCACCAGTAACTCTAGATATATAGCGACAGTAACTCTAGATATATAGCACAAATAACTCTAGATATATATAGCACCAGTAACTCTATAGTACCAGTAACTCTAGATGCATATATAGCACCAGTAACTCTACATATATAGCACCAGTAACTCTAGATATATAGCACCAGTAACTCTAGATATAGATCACCAGTAACTCTAGATATAGATCACCAGTAACTCTATAGCACCAGTAACTTTATAGCACCAGTAACTCTAGATACATAGCACCAGTAACTCTATAGCACCAGTAACTCTAGATACATATGTAGCACCAGTAACTCTACATATATAGCACCAGTAACTCTAGATATATAGCACCAGTAACTCTAGATATATAGCACCAGTAACTCTAGATATATAGCACCAGTAACTCTAGATATATAACATAAATAACTCTAAATATATAGCACCAGTAACTCTAGATATATAGCACCAGTAACTCTAGATATATAGCACCAGTAACTCTAGATATATAGCGACAGTAACTCTAGATATATAGCACAAATAACTCTAGATATACATAGCACCAGTAACTCCAGATATATAGCACCAGTTACTCTAGATATATAGAGCAGACCGGAGCTATGCTGTATAGATATCCGTGTATGATATGGTATCACTGATAGCATACTGAATAATCAATGGCAAAAATACTGTAATGTGCAGCTAGATAATGTCAGATAATTTCTTTCAGCTTAAATAACTTAGTAAACTTACATGTCAACTTCAACATATTTAATTAAAGCAATAAAGAAGACCTGATCTGCCTGACTGAAACAAGTATCCATCGATGGATACTTATACTTGATTTGAACCTCCAATGAGGTTAATCCATTCCAGGAGCTGAGTGCCTGTGTTGAACATTGGGGGATTGGGCCTAAATAAACTTACATCACTGTCATCAAGGGGTGAGATGTTGGAGGGGGAGAGGTTTGTGTTGGTGCCGGATGTATGGTATAGGTGATGGAGGCATGTCCAGGTGGCGGGGGATTAGATTGAGAAAAATGATGGCTGGGGATGTTATTCACTAAGCTAAGGTGGATGCATACTGTGGTAAAGGGGGATTAAGATGCCTGGTTGTTATTTATTAAGCGGCTTACAATTTAACATCATCATAGACACATGTTTATATTTTATTATACATATACATGCGAGGTAGTGACTGGAAAGGGCAATGGGCAGTTTCAGTATCAGCTCCACCCCAGTGATTCTGATAGGTATGCCAGTGGGTGGGTAACTGTAGTCCTGAAAATTATGGGACATTCAAAAAAAATTATGGGACATTAATTTAACTGAAATGTTGCGTAGTCTGCTCAGTATTTATTTATAATACGTCACCATGTCCCCTCACAGCTCAATGAAATGCGTCATTTGAGCTTTTTGTGTGACAAATGTTCACTTATTTGAAATTCTCTTCCTGAGAGGCTAAACTTGTACAGACCATTCCATGCCATTCAGCATATTCGTACGTACATACAAATTTGTATTTAACTGAAAGCGGAAGTGGCAAAGATTGAGAACTATTCTAATGGGGTCACCTGAGCCTTTCCGTATAATACAAGATGGTGGCAGCTGGAACCGACTGATGTGGAGAAGGGGCAAAGGATTGTTGGTTTAATGCCACTTATATGCATATAAGCTAGCTAAGCCTCCTTTTTTGTATAAGGGCCTGTGAGTTTAAAAGGAAAAGTCGTCAGTTGTTTGGTTGGTTGGTTGTATATTCAGGATGCTTTGACCACTTTTGGTCATATCACATCAATTGGAGAAGGAAGGGAGAGAGCCATATGTCCGTTAACCGCCCTTAGCAGAATGGTTGCACAAGGTGGCGGCTACCCCTAAGGGTCCATAGACAGAATGGCCGTATTACCAGAATGTACGACCAGAATGGCTGCATAGTCTTCCCAGCCTTTAGTATAGGTGGGGGAAGGAGGTGGTGCGGGGGGGGGCGGAGAACTTTGAACTTTGAACTTTGGGGGGGTGCCGAATTAGCTTTCAATGGCTGATTGCCCTGGGACCACCACTATCGACCACTACCTCTCGACATATAAATATATAAACATGACGAAGGGCTGAAATAGGCTTTTGGGTTAGGTTACATGTAATAAAGTGATGAGATCACCATTCAATGGTAATTGGTCGGTTTCGCATATTTTTGCCTCTTACATAATAAAGTGATGAGATTGTCGTTCAACGGTAATTGGTCGGATTTCCCATATTTTTCCCTCTTACATCTAATAAAGTGATGAGATCGTCGTTCAAAAGTTAATTGGTCGGATTTCGCACATTTTTGCGTCTTACATCTAATAAAGTGATGAGATCGTCGTTCAACGGTAATTGGTTGGATTTCGCATACTTTTGCGTCTTACATCTAATAAAGTTATGAGATCGTCGTTCAACGGTAATTGTTCGGATTTCGCGTATTTTTACGTCTTACATCTAATAAAGTGATGAGATCGTCTTTCAACAGTAATTGGTCGGATTTCGCGAATTTTTGCGCGCTCATCACCTACTGGGAGGAGACGGGAGGAGCCGGGAGAAGTACTCCTCACGACCTGCTCGCCACCCACCCAGGAATAGTACATAGTCCCTTATACCACCTCCGCCGCTTAGGGCTGTTAATAAAGATGTTTATATATAAAGACACCCCTGAGACGAGACAACGACCCTCCCCCCGCCCCACCTTACAGCCTTACTGCCCTTAGGCTAATTAGTAGGCCTATGCTAGCAGCCATCATGCTTCATTAGAACAAAGTTACATTCGGGTGGTCGCAGTTACATTCGAATATTCGGCCCTTTGCGTACATCGTCATTGAGTCGTAGGGACTTCTTGCGTCAGTGGCAGCGCCAGTCACGAACCCCAGTCACGCCCAGTCGGCAAGTGACAAGCAACTGAGCAAGGACGATCAACTGATCATTGATCACGAAAGCGCATAAAAGACGTCGGTTATCATTTTGTGTATTGCCCACCGCCACATAGGTCCACTTACTAATCAAAGTGAACCGTCTCAGTGAACTTACCGATTCACTTTGATGTTATTAATCAGACTTTGTAAACTTTTAAAACAGCTCACCAACTCATCAAGCAAACAACAACATTCTCCCGGCCGGAAAAGATTTTTTGTTCCTCAGTTTTGAAGAGCTACTCTAGTAAAACGTTCATGGTTGCATTATGAGCTAATCTACTTTTTAAGACTGCCTTGTGCTGATTCGTTTGTGGTCCAGAAGGACAAGCTCCCATTCGCTAGGTGGAGCTACGCAAGCTCCGCTTATACGGAGATATAATGGAGCCCTAGCGGATGTGTGTCCGTCCGTCGATCTACTGTCACTGTGGTGTTGTAAAATGTACTAACCACGCTACCCATCACCCCGAAAAAAGTTCAGGAAAACAATGACATCGTCCTTTAATTAAATACATTGCTGGGTTTAGAAGGATTATATATAAAAGCCCATCCCACCCACCTTTTCTTGCCCTCCTGCGTAGGGGTATCTTCATTTGGCCATTGACCCGATCAACGTCGCAGTTTCATATGTTGGTCCGTTTGGTTTACATCAAGTGAAAAATCAGTTCTGTGATTTTAGTTCTATAGGGGTATTTTTTCATGTCAGCTCCTCCCCCCCCCCCACCCCCAACCCCCAGGGGGGCGGGGCTTTTATCAGTGGGAACGTTGTAACTGAGCACACGAGAATCCAACACATACGGCTATATTAGTATATGTCATTGTTGCCAAGTTTTCTCCACTTAGTTGTCCAGCGGTCCACCAGCAAACCCGTTTATTCCCACGAGAGGATTGTATCAGATTTTTCTGTTTATCTAATCGTGTTTAAATAAATATGTTTAAACCAACACATACGGAGACAATTGTTACTAATCTCGAAAGAGAAGAAATTGCGTATGTGGTGAAAACAAGATTCGACCAGGTGTTTAATAAAGGAGAACTTTCTTTTACCTGTTGCATTAAACAGGCGCTCACGGAACTCTGTCAATATACACTTACTATAGGAGGTGGGCAAGGGGAGGGTCGGTTAATTCCCAGATCTCGAAACCGG
This sequence comes from Arenicola marina, assembly GCA_964019135.1. Taxonomy (NCBI): domain Eukaryota; kingdom Metazoa; phylum Annelida; class Polychaeta; family Arenicolidae; genus Arenicola; species Arenicola marina. The sequence goes on from OZ025261.1 coordinate 5,931,769, forward strand.
AATAAATTTCTTCCCAGTTAACAAAGAATAGAAATATAAAATCCCGGTTCACTATCGAAGAATTGAGTGACAAAATATAAATAAGGGGGTTAGACAACCTGGACCTATATCACCCCCCCCCCCCACCCCCCCGCATCAGACAGGTTCATGCGCGCAAAAATAAGCCTCCACTAAAATATTCTTGACCGGTTAGATATTTGATCCGTAGACAGTAGACGACGAATGTCGGTGTAAATTAACGATTTTCCGATTCACGATTATTTAACATTAAACATCCCACTTAAGAATGAATGAAAATCCTTAACCACGTACGAGGGTCAGCTAAGGCTCCATTCCCAGCTCACGATGAATTATTTTCCTTACTCCCAGTTACACGTTTAAATGAAAAGAGCAGAAGGAACGGAAATGCCCCCCCCCCCCACCCCCAACTACCTAACTACCCAACTACCTAAAGGTGACCGTGAATCAGTACCATATATGTATATATAGTGTCCAAAAGACGCTCTTTTGAATGACAAAAAGGAGCATAAATGTTTTTGACCAAAGGAGCTTTGGCTGGCCTGCCCCTCGATTGCCACCCGGCCCCCCTCCATCCGTCCCCGTGGTCCCTTATGCCGGATCCGCGCGCCTCCCGTTTTTTGTCTTGTCAGCGACAGGGTTAGGCACTGAAGTTTCAGACAAAACTTAATATAAAGTTGATGAATCGAAAATACGAAGCAAAGTGGGCCTACTTGCGATGTACCATTTGCGTGGAAGAAAGAAGCCTGTATATATGCGGTATGTGCATCTTAACATATTTCGTAAGATAGGTTTGATGAATGCATGATTGATCACCACCATCGAGATGACAAAAAAATCGGGACAGTTTAATTATTTCGGGTCGAGAAAAGCACCAAGTGAGCGTTGTGCGTGTGCACCAGCAAAACGAGAAGGACATAGTCGTCTGACTAGTAATGACTACACACTTGGTCATATCTAGCAATTATATAAAGGAATATTGGACCGAGCCTTTGAATTATGATCAAAGCGATTTTGTCCACTTTGAAAACTTTTAGTAAATTATGAAATAATGATATCCGGAAATTCGTATGATTAAATGTCTAAATTTGATGATTTATGATGCTTGAAATAGAATGTACTGGTCCCGGGGGCACAATTTTACCTTGTAAAAGAGTCTGTTCTCTCTTGTCTGTTCCCTTACACGGGCGTAACATTATTAAATGGGTATTATGAAGATACTGCATGTATACATAACACACATAGCATGGTGAATGATGTTCAAGACTGCACTAGACCGACTAATATACATGTCAGTAAGTCAATTCGCAAGAAGACGGAAAATGGAATTTCAATGCGTTGTACATATTAGTCCCTAAGTAACGTGTAATCAGATTAACCGGCGACACAAGCTAGGGCACTCGCGATCACTTCCTTCGTTACTTCGTTGTCCGCTTGCGTCACTGTTTGCTTTGAAACTGTTATGATGGCCTTTGATACGTATATTCGCTATATTGCAAAAGAAAGCAAACAAAAGAAGGTAGATTCAGCATTTTCAGCAGTATGGATTATGGATCAGTATGGATCGTCAGGTTATCTGTTTGAAAAAAAAATAGACGAAAGTGACCGTCTCTCCTTCCCTCCCTCTCTATCCATCTCCCCGCCCTTCGCCCTCCCTCTATATCCATATATATGTCCATCCTTCTCTCTTTCTCTATATGTGGGATAAGGCCCCCGGACAAACAAAAGAAGGTAGATTCAGCATTTTCAGCAGTATGGAATATGGATCAGCATGGATCGTCAGGTTATCTGTTTGAAAAAAAACTAGACGAAAGTGACCGTCTCTCCTTCCCTCCCTCTCTATCCATCTCCCCGCCCTTCGCCCTCCCTCTATATCCATATATATGTCCATCCTTCTCTCTTTCTCTATATGTGGGATAAGGCCCCCGGACCTCCCCCCCCCCCCCACCCCCCAACTCCATCCCCGTGGATCCGCCAGTGCACGAGAGATAGCCATAAGCGGACACGTGCTAATTGGGCTAATTACGGGGGGGTGGGGGGGTCGAATGAATCGCGCAAAACATCGCTCAGTTCACGTTTAAAGTCCGTTCTATCACATTTTCATGATTTTCACTTGACATACAGGGTTGTCTCTCGTAAAAGAAGATAGAATCTGAGAAAGATAGCGCTCTTCCGAGGCCATTCAGATACATAGCTTGCAAGGTTATATGAAATATATTAAAACAATATTATTGATAATTATTCACTTCAACTTCAACTCTTTTGTTATCATATTTTTTATTAAGAATTTTTTTTTGTCTTTCTAAAGAATAATGTGTTTGTAAACTCGAACTTAGCAAATCCATGGCAAGAATTTCATACATATTTTTTTTTAAATCAATTCTTTATATATATTTTTTTCTCCTTTTTTTTTTTATTTTGTTGTGCGCTTGGATGTCTTGATATTTGGATCCAAATTTCAGGTGGCCCTGACGATAGCGGCCCAGGTTGGGGTCACCTTTGCCATGTGTGTTCTATTCTAATTTCTGGTATATCTCCCTGTATAAAACAAAACACTTGTTTTTAGAACGACAGCTTCAGTTTTGTTACCACGATTTTTGTTATAGCCTACATGTTATGCACATGGTGAAAATAAACGAACATTGACTTGACTTGCTTAGCTTGTCGCATTTATATATATACAAGGCTATTATATGTATGTGGGATAGCCGCTGGAAGTTCAGTGCATGGAGGGCGGCTTCGTCCGCCAAGCAATATATGTGGGATAGGGGCGAAGCGACGGTTTTTTCACCGCCCCCTCCCACCTTTTCCCCAACACACACACATACACACCACTAATCGGCCACTAGAGGCAAAGATATATATTTATTGCATCACATATATATGCACATTTACAAGGGCTATTCCCGGGTAACACAGTCATAAACCCACCTACACTAATCCGCTTGTTGTGTAGGTACAAGTACAGGCCTGCACACGACCCGGTCATCCAATATAAACACATTTAACAGCCACAAAAGAGTTCTCGCATTTGCGGTATCAGCTGTCATGTGTGTGTTATGTCTCAACGGACATAACGTTATATATGTAACCCTGAAGCACCCTTTTTGTAGTCTGTCATGTCGGCCACACCGATATGGTTGGGTGAAGGCGTTTGTTAATCAATGCCATCGGACTTGAAAGCCAATACGCCGAGTAACTTACGTAAGATTTTATTGCAGCACGGGATATATATATATAGGCCTATAGGGGCCAGAATATATATAGATACACCCATTCGGCTGTGTTGGCTCCAACACGTTGTGATGATAGACCTTGTCGAATGTCGTTAACTCCACCGGAACTGTTTCATCAAGCACGCGACAGGATTACAAGCAAACATTGTTTATTCATCCTGAATAAATATATATATATACATTGTTTATTCATCCTGAATAAATATATATATATATATATATTTATTCAGGATGAATAAACAATGTTTGCTTGTAATCCTGTATATATATATTCATGTGGTTAGGGTGTTTCTCAGGATAGCAACATACGCGCGGAGGGGGGGGGGGCAACTTACTATTATACAATCTGGTGGGGGGGGGGGGGTCGTGGGTGCCTTGATGCCTAAGAGAGCGGACGACTATATTATAGAGTGGATATTTATGATGAAAAGGATATAGAGCGGATATTTGAACTTGCGACTGGTGATATAATATAAAATTATGAGTCACGGGTACATTTGGCACAAGTGCGCCAAGGCAAGCGAGCTTCTCTAGAGAAGGGGGCTTGCCTGGGGGGAGCGGGGGGGGGGGGGACATGCGCCCATGGGTACATATATATATGTATTAAAATAAAGCCTATTCAGTGTTGGGGGGGGTGGGGTTGCCACTTTTCTTCCTCACCATCCGCCCCCACTCCTCCTCCCTTTCATATCATCCCCGTACGAATGGTGGATAATTGACCTATAATTGGATCAGATATATCCGCTAGCGTATTATTAGTCATATGTCTGGAAATATCATATAAAAATACTCATGTCTGTGAGTGTCGACCTGCCATGCACACAAAAGTTACCAGTCTTTGTAAGTAGGATAGAACGTGTCATACCGAACTTTTTAAGCCCATTTATTGAAGGATTTTTTTTGCATTAAATCAGGAAATATAAAATATATATATACATGTTTAAGTAAGTGGCTTCGGACCACCACGGCAATGTTTGCTTTAATAAATGTCACAATACAACAATTTCATTTCATTAACTTTATTGAAGGTTTTTTAATTTGTTGCAAATAAAGGAGATATGTGTTAATTAAATAGTGGTGTTTGGCTTCGGACTAGAGCGGCTATTCTTGGTAGGGTTGTCAAAACAGGTGTCATTATGCTGAGCAATGCGGTCTTCCCTTCGCCTCCTCATGTCTTTCCGAGCCACTCTTCCCCCCTGCCCTGCGCGTCTGACTCACGATTCCTTGTGGTTCGCCGAAACCCAGTCGTTTCCCAGCCGCTCTTCAAGGATAACATTCGCTCAGCAGCCCTCACTCACCCTGAGCAGCAGACTCCGCTCGCTCCGCTGCCTGCGGGGGAGAGTCATGAATATTGATGAATCCACCGCCCCCCCCCCCCCACCTCCACAGCTCTCCTCCTCCCTGCACCCTTTTATGTTGCCCGCGACCCCCACCCCACCCCCCCCCCCCCTCCCCCCATGGCGGCGTAGCATGCAGCCCCCGACTCCTCCTGTCCCCAACTACCTCCCGCCCATCGCCCCCCCCACCCCGCGCATCAACCCACCCCTAACGCTACTCTTTATTGCCATGACACCCCGACTCCTCAGAGCTTCGGCTCCGTCAGACACAAGTCTGATTGGTTCCCTCGGCGATCTCTCGACTATAGCGGGGTGTGGCGGGGGGCGGTGAGGAGAGAGGGGGAGTGAGGAGAGGACAGTGGGGGCGGTGGGGGGGGAGGGTACGGGGTCGCCACACGACGAGCTCGGTGCAATAGGCACGAGCGAAGGCCTTTAAAGGTCCGGTCCACCTCTCCGCCACGCACATAACACTGACAGCTGTCCGAGGGGAGGTGTCTTGTCTGGTTGACTCCCGTCATCCTAGAGGTGTGTCCGGACAGCCAGTGAGGCGGGCGGCGGTCACAGATACACACACATTGATATAGATAGGTAGCGGCATCGTGCAGGGGTCGGCATACACAGTCCCCGACCCACAGACAGCGCCCATCCACAGATAAAGAAAGGTAAGGTCTCCTCCGAGCGAGGTGTGGATGCATCATGGGTATACTAGTATACAGGATACATATATATATATCCAAATACAGGATATATATATGTATATATAAACACAAGAAGCCCCGCTTCAGCCAGCCATCCAGTAATCGGATTTCGTCAGGATTACGCTCCGGGATCCTTAGACTTGTAAGCCAAGAAGTCAGCACCGATGTATAAAATACAGAGCGAGTGACAGGGCTACCAGGACCTCAATACTGCCATCACCTCCCCCCTTCCTACTCCCCCCTCCCCCCCGCCTTCCCCTCATCCATCTCTTGCACCCCCCCCCCCCCCGCGCCTTCCCGGCCATTGCTGGTGCTACCCCGGAACATAGTCGCCGCTAACGCATCTCCATCTCCATCCCCATCACCGCCATCCCCACCACCACCAGCAGCCGCAGCAGCAGCAGCAGCAGCAGCCGCACCAGCATCTCGCTCGATAAGGTCTATGAGTCTGTGACTCCCTCGCCTGATCCGTTGTGTACCCTAGCTGCCGCTGCTCGGCTCCATACACGCAGTGCCAGCGGTCCAGCAGCAGCAGCAGCAGCAGCTAACCAGCTCGCCAGCCCGCCAGCGACCCAGAGAGGCAGCTGCGGCCATGTTTAGAACCTGAGCACGTTTTATGGTGGTCGCATATGATTATAGCAGCGGCATCCACGGGCGAGGCGCCGATCATGGCACTGGCTCATTGACTTCTTGACAAACGCCTTCATCCACTGCCATCGTGCAGCTGCAGCCATTGCCAGCCATTGCAACACTTCGCACATCGGTTTCTTCGCACGGGATTTCAAGTCACAGACGGCGCCGCAGTTAAGGGGGAAAACTAGCGCAAAAAAGGTGCTCAAATCCGATGGTTCTTGCGTGAGATTCAACGGTAAAATATGGTGCATTGGGCTGCGGATAAATACATCGGAATTCTCCTCGATGGAACCGGGTTCCTTCCAGCTTCATTGGTGTCAGATTGGATGTGAATCTCACACAATGGCCCGCTTGGTGGTGCCACAGCTGCCACGTATAGAAGTCATATTACGTGTAAAATACCATGATTTATTTCAGCGGGGACTTCTCTTTGGGTCCTACACAAGGTCAGCGGTCCAGCATATTGCTAGTCCGCCTTGCAGGACAATTGTGTGCGAATATGGAGCTTTGTGATTCAAGGGAAGGCGGGCAACCAGTTCATGGCCATACGTTGTTCTGTGCCAAATCCAGCTCATAAAATATTTCACGCGAGACAATATATATTGCGTCGTTACTATAATATACTAATGTGTGATGATAATATAGATCGCGTTTCCGTGTGAAACCAGCACCCTGGCGAATACGGTTCTCAATATGACATGTGTACTGATTCCCATTGTTTGGGGTTCCAGATGTTACAAGTCATCCCGAAGACAAGTCGTCCCGGGCCCCCCGCCTCGGCTAGATGCCATCTGGCGGCGGGTCGCAGAGTTAGCAAGAAGTACCGACGGGCATTTTTACGGAGGCTAAAATTAAAGGAATATAACAGATTGAAATCTATTGTGCCGTCTGTGTCGACAATGGATAAAGTATCTAAGGTATTTATTGTCATCACATAAAATAACGTTCATCTATTTACTATATAACTCAATTGTTGTGCTGTTGATAGTTATAACTTTTATTTCAGTGAGTCACTGTCTTGCTTATGAATATACCATGTAATTGTTCTTGATAATCTTGATAATGTTTGGCCTCACATATCTAGCTACTTAATTGATATTCGTCAGTCCGTGTAAGGCGATGGATTTGCAGCATATTTATTGTGATTTAAGTACCATTTATTTTGCGACATTTGCGCTTCTGGCTGAGCCCAGCTTGCCATATGGCATGCACATATCATATAATAAACATTCGACGTACTCAATTATACCAAAGAAATACCACAGGGAAGGGATATCAAATAATGAGCGTGCCTTCTTAATATCAACACAAAGAGATAATGATTACAATAATATAATCATTTGATCACAAAAATCTTCCGCGTGCAGCAGAAAGTCAACATCTTACGTGACAGGTTTTCATTGTGCTTCGCATTTATCAATGTTCTCAATGTTCAATGTACGTTTTTCCATTTCACGCAGTTGACTGTAATTGAAGAAGCCATAAAGTACATAGACCAGCTACATCACGCACTGGCTGACCGCTTACGGGGTGACTCCGGTAAGTCTATGTGTACCCCACCTCCGTATTCTGAGCAGCAGAGACCTGTATATGTAAGGCCAGTGGTGGATGCCTGTGGAAAGCATCTCTGGTGGCAATACTGCCCTGTCTTTTGCCAAGGATATGTGTTCTCTATCACACACCAAGCAGATATATTAGTACCATCTGGCGCGAACCCCACACCTCCTGAAGGCACGATGGCTGATCTGCCTTAGGTCATTCCAAAAAATCACCGGACAATTCGCGGTGCCCACTATGGAATATAGCATGTCCGCACAGACAACAAAACCATCGCCAAATAATATATAATTCTCTCTAGAATCCTTCAAGTAGGATGCAAAAAGAATGATTAAATTTTAAATGTGTCCACATGGATCCAAAGATGTGCGCGAATCTCAGCATAATAGAATGTAATCATTCCGTAGTCATGGTGGCAGCGGCCCTAACGCTGCCCCTGACAAGGTCGTAGCAGGCCGAGGTGATGGCATTCGTAACTATCACCGTTACCAATGGTAACGTTTGCTGCTGAATGGCTCTTGCCATTTTCCGTATCCTACGATGTGTTAATATTGTAAAGCCTGCCTTTGATATAATTTATATAATCCGCCCTCTGATATGGCAATCTGTCCATACCCACACCCCTGTTACCACCCCCCCCCCCTCCTCCCCGCCCCCACCTACCCCTCCCTTACCCTCGCGTGCCCATATGGGCGACCCGCCACCCGTTGGATGCCGCCGATGATACATCTGTTGAAGGGTGTTTTAAAAGGGAGGAGGTGATTGTTCTCGGCAGCCGTCGCTTGTTGTGACAGTTGGCGGGGATGAGAGGCCCCTCTTGACTGTTACAAAGCACGGCCAGATGGAATCTACGGCGCAGGTCGCCTTCACATGAGGGGGGGGGGGCGGAGTGGGGGGGAGGGGGGGGGACTTAGCGGCTCTCACCCCGTGCTCGTCCTACTGCGTGTACCCTTGCTACCTTACAGGGAACACCATGTGAGGACCCCTCTCCCTCCTCCCCCTCCAACCCCCCCTCCCGTTTTCTCGTCACGCCCTCTTCCCCATACAGGGAACTGCCCCCCCCCCGCCCCCGCCCCCCCTGCACCCATTTCCCACCCCTCGCCTCTCACCCCCCACCCCCTGTCCCACATCCACTCACACATGCCCCGTACCATTGGCCCCAAAGACGTGACGCCCTCGAATCATAACATGCCTCCAGATGTCGCCACGCAGATGCACGCATCGGTATAAGATCAGAGAGAGGGTGTGGAGGGGGAAGGGGGGGGTGGGAGTGAGAGGTAGTGCTGCAGAGCTGGTTGGAGAGGTAACCATACTGGTGTCAAAGGGGGTGGAGAGTTCTTCAGAGGGCTGTACCACTGGTTACTTAGGGATGCCATGTGGGGAGTGTTGGCGGGGAGGAGGTTAGAGGGGGGAGGGGATACAATCGCCTGGGATATGATGTTTTCTTGTATGTGGACAACTGTCACAAAGAGAGCTGACCTTGTCAAAGAGGACACGGGACCTCACGCCCAGCCTTTGTGATGTACAAACCCATCTGACAACCCAGTTCACCTTCCCGCTATCGCACCTACTGGTACCTAAGCCATAGTCAACTTACCTCAGATAGCGTCCCTATTCATTATTGTTCCGAATGGATAAAATAAACTATACGCGATTCATATAGTATAATAATCAAGCCTACGTCTGGTAATTAATAGATGGAGACTTTAACGAACATTCTATAATCTGATGGTCAGATTAGATGTGGGCACGATGAGAAATATAGGAAGAAGATGTTGTCAAATGTGAAATGGAGCGTTGTCTTAATTGCGATTACGCAGTACACGAACTAAAGAAGGACATTTGCCGCATACAAATCTGGCCAAAAAATTGTCATGCTTGTCTTTTTTTGTACGCATGCTTTCTACTTAATAGACTTGAAAAATGTTTCTCATGTGGAAATAATTGCTGTTTGAATAGTAATTAACCTGACGTAAAAAAATAAATGTTCCGTTGACCGTCTGCCCTCATCAGTGCTGTGATGTGAAGAACACGAACTACTCAGACATCTAGTGGGGTGTTGGCGGTATTTCAGCGGGATGGGTGTTCGTCTCTTCATTGTGTGACGGGGTTTAAATGGTGGTTCCCCTACATCAGGCAGGTGTGTGATATCATGACAATTGTGATTCTACTCACGTTGACCACTTAGGTCTCTCTGGTGCGGCATATGGGTACCCCGTCCATCCCCACCCCACGCCCTCACCACCCTCCCTGCCGCTCCCCCTGAACGCCAGAAGGGTGGGCCATCCGGGATGGAGGAGGTGGGTGTGGGGTGGGGAGGGGGGTGCCGGTAACCCCTGGGCACCCGTGCCCCCGGCCGTGACAGCCGCTCACGAGGGGAGAAAGAGGGAGGGAGGGAGGGAGACTCTGAGAGGGGACACCATAGCGACTCGTCAGTCCCAGCCACAGATGTGGTCACCTCCCCAACTGTCATAATTTCTAGGATTTCCCAAAACACTTTGTCCCTGGCGACGAATCTTCAAACGGGCGCCATCTGTCTCGAGAGTGTTTGCATTATTCAGCGGACAGTTGGTCAGCAGTGGTCGCCCCTCTCTTTGCTTTAAAGTTATAGTTCATTATCATAGACTGCGACCGGGGACTGGGCACACGCCTTGACCTGTGACCCCCCCCCCCTGCTCCCCACCTACCTACCGACCGAACCCCTCTGTCTCACCTACGCCATGCCTACCTCATGTTCAACCTTATGTCGTCGTTTAGAACACGGCAGAGGTCCGAAGCTATCATGAACCGCAGCGAGCGGTGCGAAAAAAAATCCTCGAAGCGCAGGAAAATTAACCCTGCCACTCACTTTGCTGTGGCCCATCTGTGACCTCAGCTCCCGGATAAACCCATCCCGCATACCATCATTTAATAGCCGCTGCTTTGAAGTTAGTATGACTCGCCACCTCGGTACAGTCAAAGGGCTGGTCATGCGACACAAAAATCATATGTATATCACAACGATAAATATCTTGTCTAAAGCTTCAGATACGATATGGGAGACTTGGGCTGCTGCGAGATATAAATCCAAAGTCACCGTCAAGCTACCCCAAGTGCATATTTTCACCATAAATGTTACAGTTCTAAGCTCATGCACATGGTCGAAATGCTTCGGAAATTCATGCGACTTGACATATAATTGAGAGTCATGGAGAGACATGTGCTCAAATTATTACTTATTTTTTGGCATATTATCGGCGATAATAATGTGAACGCTTCACTTGGAGTCTGGCACGTCAATTTCTTAATAACCGGGCAAGTGACTGTCGAGTTCCATAGAAATTCTTTTTTTAAAAGCTCAGTTAGCGGTTATTTTTTCTGGTCAATTTGTGGCTATAATTATGCAGGCACAAAATTATAATTAATACCGGACGGGCTTTAAAAACGGATCATAATTGACTGGATACGGCCTAAAAATGTACCCGACTGCCTCGCATATTTATTCCCAGTCGTCTTGCTTCCACTGCGTATTTCTCGCATTGTTCTCGAAGTTCTGCGACACTAATTGGATCTCGTTTGACTTTCTTGCATTTTGCTTTGTTATGATATTTGCTATTTGTTTGTCCCCTTGGATATACCACCCACCCAGCCACACAGCCACCAGCCCGCCAAGCTGTCACTCGGCTAGTGGGGGAACGAAGGGGTGGGGGGCTGGCGGGAGGGGGGGGGGGGGGGGCATGAGGCCCCACGGCAGGGGGAAGGGGAAAGGCTCACCCTCGCTCTTGAAAGGAATCAGTGCCCCACGAGAGAGAGGGAGAGACAAGCCACCAGGCCCCACGGCTGGCTACCGAAGGCCCCCCTCCACCCACACCCGTTCCTTCCCCACCCCTTACCCCTACGCTCCTCATGCCCGCCCCATCCACACAATACAAAGGCTTTATGACGAATTAATCTGAAGAGATGAGGACCATATGGACCACGCCCCCGTCTCTGTCATACCCCAGCTTGTCCCCTTGTCGTCAGCTGCAGGCGACCCCGGCTGGCAGGGGGCGATGGGGGTGGGGGAGGGGGGGAGGAGCAGAGGGAGGGAGGGAGGTGGGGCAATCTAATGTTACGCCCCGATGACCCCCATCGCTGGGCGGTGAGAACTGTCACCACCGACCGCTCACGAGGCCTGACAGACAAGGCCAGCGGCGTGTAAGAAGATAAAGCCTTATAGACGTGGCGTGGCAACAAACACGAAACCATTCAGCAAAAAGTGTCACTGTATATATATATATATATGTATATATGTCATGAGTCGGTCTGTACACGATTGATGGCAAAGTTAACATAACATGTCTTGATAGATGCATAGAATTCTGTTCTAACCAGCTTGTAAGGGCTCTTGAATCCCTTTGTGCAAGAGGGACCCGAATAGTTTTTGTCAGTCTTCATTCACCCAGCCACCCCATGAACCGCCGGAATGAACTGCTGCTTAATCGCACCCCCCCCCCCCCCCACCTCGCCCCCACTCTTCTCTAGATCCGCCTCTGACGCCCCTGCGATAGAACAAGTCGGATGATCTGTTGTCAACTCAACCGCCTCCCCCCCATAGTAAGTCGAATGGTACGTCTGATTCCCCCCCCCCTTCTTTCCTCACCTCACGTTATGCATTATGATATTACATACTACGCTAAGTAAAGTTGCATAAATGGTTTTTAAACCACAAAATCCGTTCAAAGAAGTTACTTCTTGTGCTCAACAGTGGCTGATCCAAGGGGGGGGGGGGGGAGGGGGGGGGGGGAGGGGGTCCCCACTCTCTCAAGAAAGGTGATGTTGAAAACTGTTGAAGTTGAAATACTTCAATTACTTCAATTCAAGAAGGAAATCTTTTTTTATTTTATTTTTTGCAATCAAGGCCCTGTGAGATGTCCCCCCCCCCCCCCCTAGAGAGCTAAAAACCCTATCCCCCGGCCAGAAATTGTCCCCCTCCCCTTTTTTTTACAAATTCCTGGATCCACCGCTGTTCTACACCCAATTTACATATGTAGATATTGATATTATACTACACGTCCCATGTCGGCCATAATGAGCTCTCTTATTTGGGCAGTCACCTGTCCCTCCTTTTGATATTTTTGTGAGTGACGTGACCAGAGTTTTCCTTACCTGGGGACGTTTAACATAACCATTGTTACGCCAGTGCCCGCAAATCATAACACTACTGTTTCACACCGAACTGCTTCGATTTTTGAGACAATGGTGCCTTGACGCAACAGGGAACAACTGCGCGGGGTGTAAGGAAGTGAATGGTTGTCTCTGTGTGACCGTCATGGCAGCGGGCGTGTCGCGACAGAATGGTTATCACCATCAATGTTTACCTCGCCGCTGGACCAAGACGACCTGGAGAAATTGACCCCGGCTTCCTTTTTGTCTTGGTTTTTCTTCGGCTGTTTTGAGACGCCCAGCTTTTGTTTGTGCCTGGGAATGATCGTCGAAACACCGCGTAACTGGTGCATATTGGTTTGACTAAATGCCATAAAGAAACCCATTGAAGTTGGGGCTAAAGGTGTTGAGAAAGAGTTGACGAGGAAAAAAAATGCTCCATACAGGGACGTGACAAAGATGTCTGTTCTTATGGAAAGAGCCCGCCAGGCTTGGGTCGCGAGTCTCAGAGGACCCCCCCACCCTCCTCTCCCCGCCACGGCCCCCATGCCTCCGCCGACCCCTAACCCCCAACCCCCCCCCCCCCCCCTCTAGCTCTTCTTGCCTCCCCAAGGCGCTCTAAAGGCACGTTCTCAATTGACGTGCAGTCTTCAAAGCGATGAAATGCAACACTTGCTGCGATGTATTGCTAAGTTACTGAGAAATGAAAGAAAATGTTTGCGTGGTTGATGTGTATGCCTGGGGCTAAAGTATGTCAAAATCAACCTGGGGGTGCTTTTAATTTTAATTTACGAAGCTAAGAGTTTTTATTGGGTCTAGATACATACAGGAACTCTAATAATTAAAAGCTCAATTAAAGCTATTTTAACGATAGTGCCTGGCTCCTGGTCAATTGACACAATACATCAGTACAGGCTGGTTCATCGAACATGACGCGCCCTCTTCCGGGCGATTGTGTGCGTGCGGGTAGGTTGGTTCCGGTCCTATAGAGCTATAAAGTCTCGTTCGATTAGACTTCCGGTTTACTCATTTTGAGGACAAACAAACGAAGCGCGTGTTCGGAACGAGTTTAGAATCTCTGCGCACACTGGTATCCTGACTATCTGTGACGTAGACGTGACGTGTATGTTACGCAAAGAGAGACTAGGAACCAGACTACCTGCGCAAAAGCCAGGCGCCGAGGGGTGGGTCCATTGCGGAAGGCCTGGCGCTGTGATTAATAATATTTAAAGAAATATAGCTTCACAAAACGGATAGATGACATTTATATGATATTTTTTATTCGTTTGCGCCATCACAATGACGAATATTGGTTACGACGGGACAATAGAAACTAACGTTTTTTTGCGTTTCCTACGACAACGAGGCATTATGACGTCACACGGATTCTCCCCGGTGACAACGTTGGCGCAAAGCTTCAAAAAGAAAACTTACAAAATTGACGAAACTTGGTCTTTTCGTGATCCAAAAGTGATACGAAAACATCCAACTGCTCTTATTTTATCTTTACCATGAGGTTTAATGACGCACCCGTGTGTTGTTACTCCATGCACTGCACATCTTGACAGCGGAATGGTTAAGTCGATCACTTGCTCTCGCCATTTTTGTTACCGCGGAGGCACGCGAAACTCTGTGACGTCACTCGCTGTTTGTTGAACTTGCGAAAGCCCGGGTGCCGGGGTAAATTTAGAACCCCATATTTTTAGCTTTCGAGTGTTTTGAAACGGATTTTTCCTTTTACATTCCCAAAGTTCTGCGCTTCATCGCCTCCAAATATTTTAACGTATATCTCCCATAGCCATGTTTAGTGAAATGGTACTCATAGTCTTTAGAATAAACCTGGAAATAAATTGACTTATAGCTGCCTATACTTCAACATGGAGCACGTGTGTTTGTTTGTCCCCAAAACTGAAGTCTCGCGGCCCGATCGCGAGAACTGTATAGCCCTATTCTGTAGAACTGCCTGGTTCCTGGCGAATTTCTTCTGTGTGGCGTATATTTCCTGTCATTTTCATTGATTACGTGTATATGTAATATTATATATAGCAGCCAGGATACCAAAATATATTGTATTTTTCTCTTTTTTTCCCCATCAGTATCCCCCGTGCCGGTTAACGAGGCGGACGCGGAGGAGATCGCAAAGAAACTGTTCTTGGAACAGAGACTACAGACCAGTGGCGCCCCCACGGAGGAGAGTGTCGCCATGGATCCGCGGACCCAGCTTAAGAGGGCGCTTTGTGAGACGGAGGGGGCGGGAACCAGCGCACTCACTAAGCCCCACTACAGCTCGAAGCGAACGCGGAAGTCCTGAAGGTGAAATAATGTTTTTCATAACAATCTTAATCCGAATACTGCATTATGTATGATACAATGATAATACAAAAAAATACTTTGATTTTTTCTGTTATACTTCGGGAGGGGGGTTGGTGCAAAAGTTCATGACACAGCTAGATCTGCAATAATTTTCACCTGACCTAGAACCATGGTTAATGGCGGGAGTCCTGTGTGGCGGTGGATTATAGTTAGCCTACTACTGAGGCTTCGGCGCCAGATCGCTGTGCTGTAACATAGGTCTACTCACCATGAGCGGCCTGACGCCTTTGTTCCGCCGACACCCCTGTCTTTCTGTCACACCCTTGCCGGTCGGCATGCCGGTCGGCCTGCATGGCTGCCCGCCTGCTTGGCTGCCCGCCTGCCTGCCACAGCTGTCGTTTAGCATCGTGCAGCTGCACACAGCGATGGTTCCGATCTTGCCACTTTGTGTGGAATCGTCTGATATTTTACCCAAATAGAGAGTTATTACACTGGTGGCTGCAATTCTGGGCTAAACGCCCCGCGCGTCTCGTACCGTAATTAAGACCTATAGATGGAAGGTGGAGGTTAGGGGGAAGGGGGGGGGGCACTGACCGAGTCCAGTCGGCAGGCTGCCCGCCCCCATAAGACCGGCTGACGACCCCGGGACTCCGTGAGTGGGGTGGCAGGAACCTTGGCGGGGTGTCATACAGCTAGAGGCACACTATCGTCGCCGGGTAATTTCCCCCAGTAAACACGGCGCCCCAATACCCCCCATCTCTCGGCCGCATGGCAAAAAGCCATGGGATCCGGCGTGGTTCCGGCAGCCGTTCCCGCCATCCTCGGCTCTGTCCATTTATGAATATTGATCGTCTGCGTCATGCTGCGGGCCACTTCCGGCCCACGTGCGCGTCTAATGGCGGTGTGCCGTGCGAGGCGAGGATCCGCAGTCACTGAATAATACACTCGCGTTTCACTGTCGCTTTTTCGTTTTTGTATTTTTTTTTTTGTTCAACCGAACATTGGTAAGATATCTGGTTAACATGCTACGCCCGGTTGAATTGATCAACGTTTTTTTTTGTCACTAAAATAGTTTTAATACGAGATTTATTTCTTTTATGAGGTACACAACAACGCATTTGCACGTGAATGACTGTACCTCATGCAATTTATATTATAGTTTCAGCGGGAATAAAGAAATGTGTCAGTAATAATTTAATAATTTAAATATTCGTGCCGTTTATCTTATGGGTAAGCTTACCATCCTGTGAATTATGTGTAATTATTAATATGCGATGCAAAATTTATTACAATATAACATTTGATACGGATCTGGAATAGTAGCTTGGTTTCCCATTATTATTTTCGGCGTTTGGTTATTCCGTGCATATATAGTGGTCTTTGTAATCGTAGCATTTTGCTGGGTTTCCCACAATTATTTTCGACGTTTTGTTATCTCGTGCTCTATAGCAGCTGCGTTTATTCTCTCCAGACCTGCCGGATGTTCTCCTGGATACGTGCCACATCGTCTATCCTGTTATTCCACATCCCCAACGACACAAGATTGTCCAGGCCTCATAATGGCTACTCATCTCATCATGAAGCGACGACAACTTAATGCAGGGCGTTCGGGGCTGATTTAGGCCGGGTAGGGGGGGGGGGGAGTGGTGAAAGTTAGGCAGGCAAGGTTATAATGATGCGGATGTACCCATCCCTGTTGTTTGATAACGGCAGGTCGCTGACTCATTCCGTTACTGCCAAGCTATTTCGTCAGAACTACAACGTGTATTAAGAGGCTTGTCATGAATGCGGACAACACGGAGCGACTACTGGCGGTGGGTCCAGGGTGTCGGCTTCCGAATCCCTTTGGGCCCTGGTCAGATCAGGCACCTCACAGAAGCCCACCGCAATACAACCATCCCTCCCAACCCGAAAAGCGACCTCTGCACGAGAAAAATTTGTTGTTTTTGGTGTATGTGAACGCTATTTATCTTCCAATTGACTATTCAGCAGGTTTTAAACCTATTTTGGTACATTATTAGGGGCGTCACCCACTTCATGTCACTTAAACTACTACTTTTTTTTGAAGTTTCCTAGGCTACTTGTTCACTTTGTAATACGCCTTGTCGGGGGCATTGCACTGTGGGATATTCGCGGTTTCACTATGGGTATTACGACTACAATATATCGAGTGGGATCACAATTGGGTTGGCAATGGAAAGAATAGAAAATAGATACATCCGGAAACATAAACTATCTGACGTTTTATCAGCATATGATTGGGTTATTAATTATGATATCCGGATCATTAGTAGACGGTCTGGCATGTCACTATCTTGTACTTGTATATATGTATATATATATAACTATGTAGATATACAATGTAGTGTATATATTATTAAATATTTCATCCGTAACTCGCGGCGAACATTTACTTAAATTGTACAGAATCGTGTCTTGTACAGTGCTATTGTTCTGGTTAAGGAGAGAGAGAGAGAGAGAGAGAGAGAGAGAGAATATTGGTCGACAAGACTTGTGGGGATTTGTTCCGCTCAGAGTTGATAGAGAAGTATTTTCCTTACCATTTTGGATGGACGGTCCCGCACATGTACGCTTGCGTCCTGCTTTGTGAGCAATCATCAAAAACTGCTTGTACATAATATGGAATGGATGGTTTGTCACTTTTGTATCGTGCACTGGTTGAATGTGCCGTGGTGTATGTACGTCATTCGGGTCTATGGATGATGTCATTCAAGTATATGTATGACGTCATTTAGGACTGGGGCGTCATTTAGGACTGAGTGACGTCATTCAGGTCTCAAGACTGAGAACGTCATTTAGGTCTCAGTATATATGACGTCATTCAGGTCCTGTTGAATGTTGGACTGCATGGCAAAGACCTGTTTGGCCTCTACATTAATATTAAACAAATATATATATATATATCAGTCCCTATGGTAACCATGTCTCGCGAGCCGGGATTGAGCTGTGAATGTATAGATGCCACGGAAAAATAAATCTCCAAAATCTACACATCGACTTGTTATTTGCACCGTCATCAGGGTCTTTTCAATGACGTCATGTTGAATTAAGAAATATACATGTTTGTTTAGTTAAAAGGGGATTCCACAAATAGAAAAATGCTATTACCAAGGGATCTTTTCTGTTTAAGAATTGAGAAGTTAAAAAAATCTAGGAGTCAACCTCATGCCCCCCCCCCCCCCCACCCTCCTCCCGACACACACACTTCATTGTAACTAATATTATATCAACTGTATAATAAAAGTAAGCTTGGCACGACCAAATTCTGTTCAAAAGCGGTCGATCTAACATTTAAAAAGGGTGGAGTCGGGGGGGGAAGGGAGGCACCGTACCATCTCCTCCATTCGACCCTCGCGATGGAGGTAATGTTGAACGCAGCTGCATATTAATGATGGTGCCTGTCATAGTTGTAGTTTTAAGTGGCTGAATCCCATACTACATGTATTTAGTTAGTTAGCCGTGGAAGTGGCGCACAACTATGATTTGAGTCCTATGGGTGACAACTACTTCCGTATGTATCAAGTATATGGTCAACATAAGTAACTTGACCTTTATATGTCCCATTTTAGTGGACACGCGCTCTAAAATGCCTTCATGAATATGAGGGTCGGTATTAAATTTATTATAATTGCATGCCACTTAAAATTGCAGCGTTTTAATCATATGCACGAACGCCACATATTGACTATGCTGCTGCCCTCGGGGTGTTATTTCACTTAACGGTGACTACCCATATAAACCGTGTCTGGCTTACCGCTAGATCCACTCTTTACAAATATGAGGTTTTAACATTGGCCTCTTTAGGAGTGTGGTCAGAAGGCAGACGCGCTGACCGGGTGGACGCCGCTTCAAGTGAGTAGTTATTCTCTTCACTTTGGCATGAGCTTGACAGGCGCGGGGCTGTATCAGCTTCAAGCCTCGCAGAAACAGGTGCACTCAACTACAGCTAATGAGTGACACCGCTTTTGTTGGCGTGTCTTGTCTTTATAAATGGACAATTGGATGACCATTGTCCATGAGTGACCCCGGGGCCAAATCTGGTCCACAGGTGTAGATCGCTCTCCCGCCTGACCGGCAGTTGAGTCAACATGGCCGCCGATAGCGCATTGGAGGCCCGTTTATCGCGCATTGTTGCCACTAGCGCGAACGCGCCGCCATGGCAACGCAACGCACGTGCGGCCAGCGTTCGTGGTCAAACACAGATGGCTGCTTTCGCGGTTTGTCGCAGAGATTGGACACATCTAGATGGCGTGAGTGGCTACTTAAAAACTGTTAAGCCATAGCCTTCCCTCCCTGTGTTATCAAGAGGTATTTATCCAGGGTAAACTGACCTGAAACGTTGCAGTTATTGTGGGCACTGTTATATGGCTGGGTTCGCAACTAATTTGCCTTTCTAAGCGGCTTTAATTCGGTCGTTCGCTGTGACTTTTCGATGCAATTTGTGAGAAAACCGTTCCTCATACAGTTGTTTTGCAAGAATAAATGCCCCCAGTTTTTTGTTGTATTGGCAGGGTTTGAATATTTTAATGGAGATTTAATTAACAGACAATTATCCATATTGTACCAGGCATGGAGGCCAGCCAAAATACGCAATAAACAGTTATTACTAACAAATTAAGTCTAATTAATGAGCTACACGTGTTTTAGATATCGGCAACAATTTAATCGCCTATAGTTAAGACTAGATGAGAATATACCGGGGTTGTAGGCAAGACTATAACAGATCATTGTATATATAATAAACCACTGTAAAAGATCGCCGTGTTTATAGTTGCAGTCCAGTAGAAGATTCGTCAAAATATATTTTATTCCATCTTCTTTATGCAAGCGTAAACAATGTATTTTGGAGGAATAAATCTATTTACTGCCATGGGACGTACGGAGGAACATATACAGTGTGTCAGAGATTCCTTGGCAGGTACCTCGGGCCGAATATTGGTGGTCGAGCTATGTGGCATTCACTTCATAATTTATGTCACTTGGAGTGCTGCCACAGGACTTGGCCGCAATTTCTCCCCGTTGGTCACGCCACTTGCGCAGTAACGTTAGCATTCATGGCTTGGGGCTATCATCAGTGGTTGATTCAGAGACGGTACTGGATGGGGTGGAGGTGGGGGTAGGGGGGAAGGGGGAGAGGGGGTGCAGTTCTGAACACAACAAAACCGGATCTACGTCTCCTGGAGTTTCACGCTGACCAGCAAAAATATAATACATGTACTATCCTTGGTTGGTCAATCATAGCTTCATACATAGCTCACGTATTACTCAAACCTACCATTTACTGCTGTAGTCGATGTCGTGGATACTGACACGGACCGGGGTCCCAATCCTTATTGTTGGTACGAGGACATGCATTCTCCTTCGTAATTGTACCACGAACACAATGGTAAGGTGATGCATGATTTCAAAAGCAATATATTCCGTAATTTTTTGTATTACCAACCTCTTCTCCATATCATATAACTACATTCTGTCTTGAATTTTAATCCTGAAAGCCGGCGGGCTATCCGGAGAGAAGCATTTTGATCAACGGAGCAAAAGTTGGTGGCCGGCTTTATACTTTCGCAGTTCGCTATTTTGTGTGTGATGTCGACCGCGGCTCGCTATCACGTCCGCGCGCGATATATAAATAAACCGCGCAGTTTTATGTTGAAATGTTTGTTTTACAGACGCAAAGAGATATAAAACATATGCATCATAAATTTTTAAATACTTTTAGTCTTGATTCTTAAATGTAAAAAATCTAAGATGGCGCATGTAAGCATATTGCTTTAAACATTGTTTAATACAAATGCCGAGTCTGCCCTGACCTTTGCCAATGATTAAGATGGTACAGGTTACGCGTCGCCTTCCTTTGTCGTGTAGACGTGACGAAGGCAGACAGCGAATAGATTTATTTTAAAAAGCACTCAGAGTATCTTATATTGACGCCCATCCTTACTCCCCATCAAGTCGGCCAGCGATCTCCCACCTCCGATTACGCTCCCCCGCCATCATCGTGGTGCCGTCGGTTTAGTTTTACCGTCGAGACGTCATTATTGTTTGTCGTATTAACAAACAATGAGGGCGGGCTATGCTGTGCCGCGCCCACAATGCACTGGCCGGCGGCGTTGGCTTCAGGTAACTCGTCATTGGAATGAAATTTTAGTAATTAATAGCCTTGGTTAATGGACCATCGCGAAATCCGGCATTTCTGACAAGGACTATAGATTGCCGAGTAATAATTTACAAGCGTCATATGACTCGGTATTGTGGCCGGAGAAAGTGCGCCGTGGCACAGGTACACATGCGCACCCTTGGGCGTGGGAATTAGCGGTGGAGCCGGAAAGGTTAATAGAGATTACTTTGTACAGGCGCTTCGAATCGCCATTCAAAGGCAAAACTCATTCACCCCAGGCAGCACGATAAGCCAGGCAACCTTGTTAATAATTCCACGGCGGGTGGGGTATGGGCGGCGGAACAGGCGCGGAGGTCAGGCCGGGAGCGCCGGCGCGTAGTGGCGGTGGTTGTTGAGGGTGGGCGGGGGGGGGGGCGGATACAGAATCGCTCCCACCCCCACCCCGCCCCATGCAGGTGTGCGTCCAATCGATCCCGCCCCTCTTTTCCCCCTTCCTTTCTCCCCCGCCTCCCCTCCGCGACTTACGCAAACGACCCCCGGGCAGCCTTTGATCGGCCGTGACTCGGGGGGCGGGCCACCGAGACAAACCCTCTCACCACGTGTAACGCCGTCCCTTATTTTCGCCCATCCCGGTTCGCTCTCCCGATTTCCATCCGTCGTGCGGTAACATTCCGCTCTTCGCACCTGCAAGTATTGTTCTCATGGAAATGACTTCCTCTCCATTTGCGCCGGGCACTTCGGATATTGGAAACACGGGATGTTCAAGGCGTCATTCTTTGCCTGGGCTTTTACCCCTAATGGCCACACACCTGGTAGAGCTATGGAGGACGCACAACTCGAGCTGCGGATGGAGAGAGTACAGCCGAAAGAGCTTAGTACTAACACTATGGCAGGCGCCATATTCTACATAAGTCGAGTATACTTTAACGAGACATCCTAATTAAAGACGACGGCCAAAAGCAAAGATCGCATTCGCAAGATATATTTTGATTCAGATTCAGACCATTTATTTCCAATTGATGCAATTGCATTAATCTGTTTGTCACATATGATGTCAGAGGAGACCCCCGTTAAAGCATATGCCGCTGGCATGAGGGTTCTCATAAAAACAATCACGCCTACGCCAATTTTTACAGTGTACATTATATATATCTGTCAGTATAGGCTATACGTGTATCAATATGCTACGCTTAGCGTTAAAAGAGGATTATAATGTTTTATCGTAAATATAATCGTCCACCAGAAACATATCTGCTGCGAATTGTACATGAAACATCAACCGAGGAGAAAAATCTGGACCAAATAACGCACCCTTGATAATTCGGCCGGAATGCTTGATTGCAAAATACGCCGCAAATGCATCACACCCGTGGGGTAGGGGGAGGGGCACTTAATACATTGCTGTGGGCGGGGGGGGGGGGCGGTCCGCGGTAAAGCCCCTTCCCCTTTTTTGCCGCCAAAATCCGTTCGAAAGGGTATATTTTCTCTATGAACGCACATTTTCAGAGCTCCCCCCGCCCCCCTTCGCTGGTCGCAAGTTTTCAAATATCCGCTCTGAAGGGGTATCTTTTTCATCACAAATATCCGTTCCCTCAGGCATCAAGGGGCACCCGCAACACCCCCCCCCCCCCCCATTACCTTACACATGCGAACGGATGCAAACCCAATGCAATTAGATTGACCAATAAAAACCCATAGTACATATGCCTATTGGGTGATAGGTATATTGCAGTCGTCTAAAT
Source organism: Arenicola marina (assembly GCA_964019135.1). Classification (NCBI taxonomy): domain Eukaryota; kingdom Metazoa; phylum Annelida; class Polychaeta; family Arenicolidae; genus Arenicola; species Arenicola marina. Next base: position 5,954,566 of record OZ025261.1, read on the forward strand.
CTAGTGACACGAGTTATGACGCAAATGGTCACTGGTACAACTGTGGCATCTGCGCCTTTTTATTATAATAATACAATGTTTAACAATAAATTATAAATGTGCAGCTATAATTATACATGCAGCCCATAGGCCTATATATGACACGAGAATAAAGAGGAGTTGGCTTAAAAATCGACCACTCCTCAAAATATGGTAACCTTTTATTCTCTCTTGTGTAAGCTAATGAATTACTTAATGAACCGTGGAACATAGAGTTAAGATATTTATAACTGGTTATAATGTGTGTCGGACACGCACCGCCACAGCCGTTAAAACGGCGATACTAATACGCCATGCACCTGGGTAAAGTCGTACCCAAAGCGGATCGCTTCGATTGAAGTACGTCTGCCTTTGTTCTTTAAACAAGTTGTTCTTGCAATGCCACCTGCGTATTGAAGATCGATTGAACGCCACTGTATAATTCACCGTTCGCCATCTGGCGGGAGGTGGGATCTAAATGAACGTGAGGGAAATATACATATATGCGATGGTGAGAGGGAAGATAGGAAATGTGACGGGTGGGTGCCCAGCAGGGCGGGTTTTTTCTTACTCTGTCGCTTGTTTCCGTAGTAACCGAAGCGTATCACAGAGCGAAGTGCGATCCGACGTGGCTGAGGAAAAGGATCTAAATTATTAATTGCGTGGCTAGCATGGGTGAGCCTATTAAAAAGGGGGGCGGGGTGATTTTCACCCGGTAATCGGGGCTTTGATCACCTGAACGCCAAACGACAGCTTATGGGATTTTCATTATGTATAAGCGTAGCTTCAATTTGCGATGTTCAGTTGTTACCGCAATGGCCAGGAATCACTTGGACTAAGCGTCGCCATTGACCAGGCCGCCGGCATAGCTGTGTGATGTCGTTTAAGTGAGGCACTCGGGTGTGAAGGAGTTGACGCACCTTACCGCCTCGTCATGGCATTGTCACACGCCTCCGCAGAGAACCAGATGGCAGTCCTCCTATACCGCTATTGTGCCGTGATAAACACCGTTTTGTCCGACTGACAAGCCCGCATTAAAGCAGCCTACTTACATGCGACATCTTAGATTTCTCACATTTTAGAATCATGACTAAAATATCTCAAAATTATGATACATATATGTTGAGTCTGTAAAACAACAATTTCCACATAAAACTGCGCGGACTACTTTATCGCGCGCGGACGTCCTAGCAAACCGCGGTCGACATGACACAGAATACCGAACAGCGAACAGGCGCGCAGGGATATAAAGCCGGCCACCAACTTCTGCTCCAGTGAACAATTTTGCTTCTCTCCCGATAGCCCACAGGCTGTCAAGATTTAAATTCATTTAAAGACAGAATATACTTACTTGACATGAAGAAGAGATTGGTAGCACAAAAAAATTACAGAGCATATTACTTTAAACAGACAAAGAATAAATACGAATCTGTAAGTTAATATGTATGTATTACAGAACATATTTCTTTAATATATCAAATATATGTCAATATTAAAGGGTATCTAAGAAGATAAAAAGGGGGAATGGGAGGTTAGTGCAAAACGCACTTTATGTTACGTCTCCACCCCTACTATGGGTGGATCCAAATCCGGAGCCCCCCCCCCCCTCCCCTTCCTTAAATTAAAAAGTGAAAAGTCTCCATACACGTCTTCGCAATTAGGTATACGCCATTTTGCAACAAACATGTAAGGCGGTAAGAGTTATGTGAAATATTTGGTGTTCCGTGTTATTGACAAGGCATGTATAAAGTGATAAGGTTGTCTATATTACATCCAGCTGCCTTTTCATTTACATACATGACAATAATGTATGTTGATATTGTTTGCAGATTGTGTTGTCGCGCGCCACTTGACAATGTCGGAATTACCTAAATAATACCCAGAATCCCTTGCACATGCAGTGGCGCCTAACAGTGGAATATTCCGAACTATTATTTGCGAAGTCGTTTAATTGTAACCCCTTCCCTCCGCTAGGGTACCTCAGCCCAGTAGGAGTGTCGTATGTCCCCGTTACCAGAGGAAGAGTCGGCGATAACTGCGCCCTCTACCGGCGGCAGCACAAAGCGTGCCTCCCGAGTAATGGGCCCAATCAGTGAATCTTGGAGTGATATTACCGATGGCGTAATTGCTTCCGAATAGGGGATGTCAGCGTCAAGGCTATCCTTGTCGTCTTCACCTGACTGTGTCACGGAGCTAAGTCCGTCTGACTAACCCCCTGCCCGCCCGATTCACCACACCCCCGCCCCCCGGTCATCCACATCACCCCCCACCCCACCCTAGTCCGTTGTCAAGGCACCGTCTGACTCATGCAGACAACACCTGCTCATTAGGGACAATTAGACGCCAACCATCCTTCTGCGGATCGGAATCGCTCTGTCCCCGCTCACCAGTCGCCCTCTTGTGCCGGTAAGGTTTCCGTGAGGAGGGGAGGAGATTTTTGCGCTCGTCTCCATGGTAACCGGGCTGACACGTGCGAATGCCTTGTAGGGTGTGGAACTCCCCCTAGGCACACTATGTAGGACATGTAATCTCCCTGAGGGTTCAGGGGAAACTCGTGTCGACAACAAAGCTAATCCCCCTTCGCCGTTCCTTGCCGTGGCTGATGTTCGTAGGTGGTGACTAGCAGTAAACACTGCTGCAAGAGAGGAACTCATACAAAATGGGTCGGTAGCAGTCAAGAGTAATATATATATATTTTTAATAATATATCAATATAGCATGGACATACGTACGGGTAGAACAGAACAACAAGAGCTGTTTCAACTACGATTAAATCACCTTTTTTTTCTCTCCTTTTTCTTCAGACTTAATGGTCCAATTGAAGTTATTTTGGTAGTGCTACCTGGCTCCCGGACTCGCTAGGGCGGATTCAGGGTTTTTAAAAGAGGGCCCTCCACTTTGAGAGGAATAACCTCACCGAAAGCCTTACGATTAACGGGAAAGGGAGGAGGCAGCTCTCACTTATGGCCGATCTTATGACTTATTTCCGAGCCAAAAGGGGATGGGTGCTGTAAATGTTGGTCTTGGAAGAAATTGCATTTTATGTATATCAGATCGCTGTTTTTTTCAAATGCCGCGTCGGTTCTGTCCTGACCTTTGCCAACGATTAAGATGGTACAGGTTACGCGTCGCCTTTCTTTGTCGTGCAGACGTGACGAAGCCGGACAGCGAATAGACTTATTTGGAAAAGCACTCAGTGTATCTTATATTGACGCCCATCCTTACTCCCCATCAAGTCGGCAAGAAAAAAAGCCTCCGTGCTCAAGTAGGAGTTGGCCGTCGGGCGAGGCGGACGGGGGATTGAGGGTGGGGGGGGGGGGGGCACCGGGGCTCCCATGAAACCACTGGATCCACCAGTGACCAAGCTGCTTCCAGCGAACATTTCGAAAAAGACCCTTCGCTGCGCTCTTGGATTGTATTCTTGTGCGAAGGCTGGTAAGCCATTCTTTCCCATGGATTATATGAATGTGCCATGTCTATATCCCAACATTAATTTCCAGGCCAGAGAGGAAAGTCTCTTCAATTCAAATACTTTAATTAAATTATTTAATATAAGCTACACATCACTATTTAATATATACAATACAGTATGAGAAGTTTTAACATCAGTAATGTTAAAGATAGCCATAAAACAAAGAGTAATACGACTGAAAACCGTTGAAGGGCTTGAAATACATGTAGTTAAGTAGCTCTATCAGCCACTGTAGCTGTTGAGATATTTTACTGGGAATATTACCAGGTTGTAGCTTATATTGACGCTGGCAGCGATGTTAAACTTACTTCATGTCACCCTCCATCTCCAATATTGCAAGTTGAACAACAAACTTCCTAATGATAAAAAACCTTTCCACATAAAACACAATTTGCCAAGCATCTTGCATCAATTTATATTTACTGAAAGGGTCATTAATTGGGCCTTTAATTAATTTCGAATTTTGTTAATGATCGCCAACTTGTCACATAACAAGATCTCGCTATATATCCAGCCACCTTATGGAGCGTTCATTGTTTGGTATTTTCTGGTTCTCTCTGTCCTAGCGGCTCAGCTAGGTGGTGGTACACATGGGGCGGGGTGCACCAGCCTTCCTTTGTGCCGGTCGCCCGGCCGGCTCGCGCCTCGCCCCCACGCGGCTCGCACGTGTCCCAGTCCATTACCACCGGCTTCCCGCCGCGACGGCCGGAAGTCGTCTGCGTGGTGCCAGCCGCGCGACATAATGACCGCGAAATGAACGGGATTGGGACGCTGACACCGGATACGCGAGATTCAATGGCCAGGCTGATGGTATAACAGACGTGGAGGTCGTTCCTACTCAGATATCGACAGGGACCTGGGCTTATCGGTGACAATAGGGTGATTTGATACGACCTGCAGACAGAACTGTGACTGAGAAGGGGACGGAGTTGAGGAGTTCCCAACCGCAGAATCGTGTTGTGATCGGGGGGAGATTTGACGCGCGTGTGCCATTCGAAAGAATTCATTAGCGTTGTCTGACATTCTGCGGTTTTTGTGAGAAAACGTGTGTATAATCCGTCGATCCATTAAAAAAAGTTAACGTTAAGACCCTAAGCCCAGCGATGAAGCATAATCGTGACCCCCTTCTGTGCAAACTACTGGGTAACAACTCGGTTCCAGTATACACAGCTGGAATCCATGTGTTAAAGTTACAGCAATCTTTTCCTATCATTTGTTTTTAGGTTTTTTGTGCATAAAAACACATGTATGGCATGCAACAAGTAACAGGGCAAATTTTTAAGCCACGTTTGAACAAAACTGGTGCAGCTAGTGTGCGAAAGTGTGGTTTTCTTGGGTACTACGTCATCCCAATTCGGACATTGCTGCCGTGTTTCACGTTTTAACACACGATGACGATTTCCACACAGAGTTAATATTCACGCAGCCCAATGTGTCCAGGGGCTGGCGATGAACTTCATAATTTTTCAGCTGATATCTAAAGTTTGAAGTTGGTTGAAACCTTAATTACGTATCATGTGATAACTGAAGTTTTCTATCAGGTAGAGATGACCACAGTCATGAGGATCAACCTCTTACGAGGAGCCTGTGACGTCATAGGCTTCGAATACGAGGAGGGATCACATTTCTCGCACTCACTTGGCCGCGGCCCATTGTCACGCCAGGTCTGGGATAAACCCACCCCGTACTCTGTGACTGGGTTTGTCACTTCTCAGGGTGAAATTTGACTACGGTTCGTGCGTGAAAATGCATATGGCATTGCCCCCGGGGTGGGGGGGGGGGTACTTAATAGATTGCTGGGTTTGGGAGGGGGAAAAAGGCGGTAAAGCCGCCCACCCCACTTTTCCACTGCCAACATACGCTCGGTCGGGGCGTTTTACCGCCAAAATCCGCTCGGAAGGGGTATTTTTCGCGGTGACCCGCTTTATAAACGTGTATTTTCAAAGCCCCCCCCCCACAACCCCCCCTTCCCCCGGCCGCAAGTAGGCCTATTAAAATATAAATTTTTATCATAAATGTCCGCTCTATAGGGGGATCTTTTTCATCACAAATATCCGCTCTCTCTCACCCGCGGAACACCCCCCCCCCCCCCCCGATTGGTATAACAGTGCCCCCTTCTCGTGAGAGAGGGTTTATCTCAGTCGCTCGGCGTCGCTCGGTGACCCTGAACTTGTGGGCTGCAAATCTGGAATCTGGATCGACCGAGGGATGGCATAAGGTCAATGGATAAAGCTGTGGGGGAGATGGCGAGTGGGCCGTCATGGTCACGTGGTCCAATGCGCATCCACATGCGAGACGCTCACGCCGGGATGTACAGGGCAGTGGATTGGCACGTGGCGCCCTCCAACGATGAACTCAAGCGATTTCTGGAGGATGCTATCGTTGGGTTGGTTGGTTGTATATTCAGGACACTTTAACCACTTTCGGTCATATAGCCTCAATGGGAGAAGGAAGGGAGAGTGGAGCCATGTCCCTGGGGGTAGCCCCTACTCTTTGCGAAGAACCACCGATCCACGTGCCGTTAGGCTCTCAGGTGGCCAGAGCGTTGAATCCCCCCCCCCTCACCCCTCACCCCCCCCCCCCCCCCCCAGCCGTCATTTTTTAGAGCACCCAACTAATCAAGGCCGCGGCCCTTCCTGCTTACAGTATATAGACAAAAAACTATAGACAAAATATGTACCTAGGAGTAAAAGTATTCTAATTTTGACCGCCTTTCCTGGGGGGGGGGGAGGGGTGGGGGGGGGGGGGATCCTCCCCTGCATATCTATGCAAAGAAATCTGAGCTGATGGCAAGTTGCCGGGGGGAAAGGCCTACTTATTATTTTTTCTACTTTTTTTTTTTTTGAGTTCTCGGGTGGTGGAGTAGGGGAGGGGGTGTAGGGAGGGGAAGGCGGGCATTACATATAGTAAGGTATATACATATGTGCCGCCCAAATGACCCTTTTTTCTACAATCTACATTCTACATTACATATAGTAAGGTATATACATATGTACCGCCCAAATGTGCCCACCTGAGACTTCCAGACACTTTACTTTACTAAATGTGAGTGTATATTTTAGATACCTTTTTAACAACAAATTTGTGTCTGTGTCTATGTCAGATGCATGTTTAACCACACATTTCCGTCAGTATCTATTTTAGCTGCCTGTTTAGCCCAAAATACCTCTCTCAATGACCACAAAATCGCGCACTTTTCGCTCGCACTCCAAATGCTCTCTCTCAATGGCATCGGTGGCAGGCACACCACCATCACCAGTGATATGCAAACGTAACAGCTGCTTCCCCATTGGTCAGATTGGAAGGCGTGGCACGTACCAGAAGTAGGCATTTGGTAAAGTCTTGTACTCTAAATCTCCCGGTGTACATGCAGTGAATACACGCCCCGGTCGCGTCGACTTGTCAATTTCGACTTACAGTCTTACTTGTCAATTTCGTGGAAAATGGCAGCACTTTTTCGTAAGATATATGTTAATAACGGTGCCAACATCATTTGTCTCTTTACCGTAGTCTACTCCTTGCAGTGTATTCTGCCTTGGTTATTGGAATGATAAAAAATGACTTCTGTATCTCACTCGACATTGAAATGACCAGTTGGCAATTTTTTACACCATAGACATAGTAATAGAATAGTCAATGCATGTCATATGTCACCTAACGCCTATGCATTGTTTGGTACCAGTGTCGGTGTGGTAGGCGGGATCGTTGTCACTTGTCAGGCTAGCCCTTAGCCTGAAAGTTCAGACGTTACAGTTCTGAAACTTGTTCTTGTAACTGTCACAAGAACAAGTATCAGAACTGTAACGTCTGAACTTTCAGGCTAGCTAGCCCTAAACTTGTGGCACTGTTGCAGAGAAAAACTGTAGTGGAAGCAACGTAATAGAGCTATTCAATTTCTCCCCACACCCTTATGCCTGACAATAGCCTATTGGGCGCATTCCTTTGGTACCCCCGGTGTATCTCTACGGTGGGCCGAATACACACATTACGCATCGGTTCACCGCCCGACACTTCTTTCACCCTGGTATGGGTGCGCGCGCATCTATTCGGTATGCCGATGTGCCCCGTTCTAAACAGCACGGGGCATTCGGGAGAAGATGGCGGCTGGTTGAAAGATGATGAGACTAGGTTGGTTCCAGTGCCCTAACGTGTACCGGATGTGAACGGTGTATACATTTCATCGGAATAGACATATCCCTATCGGAACACTCGGAAGTTCCCTGTCACATGTTGCGGGTCCCGGGGCGGGATACCAAACCTGGCCCAAAGAAATGCACCCATTGTCAGGCATAAGGGCCGGGTGGATATTTGACTTGGGGATCAAGATGTGGGTGGTGGGAAGGGAGTTGTTATCGGCTTTGTAGCTTCACAGCTTGATATTATGTCCCAGGGAGAGATATAACTGACTGACTGCCCAGGACAGTTGAATTACAGGTTTGGATAAGTCAGAATACTGGTTGTATACCTGACAGGGCAGACTGCGATCTGTCGCTACTCAGCAATGTTCAGCATTTACACTGTCACAGAGCCAACAACATTAGTGCAGGCACTGATCAATGTGAAGACTAACTGCATGGTAGCTTTCGGGTTTTTGGCCTTGATAATATAGCGTTCTGTCATAGGCACTCACTTTTTGGAAAATTATATTGCAGAATCATCAAAATCTTAAATAAATTGTCTATTAGTTATTTCAACGTTGTTGTTTCTCAATTTGATAGGACAAGTATAATTTAAGGTGGGTAGGTCAATGTCTGTACCTGTATCCCCACTTTCAGATTGTCCTGTGAGTGGGATGTTTTGGGAATGGTTAGACCCTGAAATGGACTCCTGTTTCGCGAAACAGCAAGACAGCAAGTGAAAGGGAACCTGTTGTCACATAACCATTTCCATTACCAGACCTATAACCATATTGCATATATATAGTGGGCCTCTATTATGGTGTGTAATTAATACCTTGGATTTTATACTGTTCTATGTCATATGGAGGGCCTTGGAAATTGTAAGAGGGCATAGGCTTGTCTAGTGCGGGAGAGAATAGTCCACCACAAATAATAATATATGTATTGATTATTGTGAAATATTTTATTGACTGCAATGTAGACTTGGTGCTTGTAAATGTAGCCTCATTTGGAAAAATCTGTTGACCGAATATAGTAGTCCTACACATTTTACAATGATGAACATTTATAAAATTCTTCTTATTAGGTCCCTTGACTGGAATTACATCCAGCATCAGCAAGCATGGCATCAAACACATTCGATGCAATAGTCTGGCTGCATTAAAGAAGATCATTGATGGTGAACTGGATTCTATACAGGAGGCAGGAACCTGGAAGCATGAGAGAGTCATCACATCCCGACAGGCTGCTTCCATCAAAGTGGCTGGAAGAAATGATAACATCCTCAACTTCTGTGCCAATAACTACTTGGGACTGTCGGTTAGTTGGCAGATCGATTAATAGTGTTAAGGAATAATACAGTCTACACATCTGTTAATACATAGAGTGTGTATTATATTTTATACTTTGTTTGTATGATATATATTAATGTACATTTACCTCATGCCTCTAAACATGTAATTTGGTTATGATACAATATTTACAATATTATAATGCTGTTTAATATGTATTGTTTATAAAGAACATACCATGATACTTTTTAATAGATGCGCAATATAGCCATATTTCTCTTATCATGGAGCTTTCACTATAGATCCATTTGTTCAGTATGCTGAATCATAGCTTAAAATGATCGTTGCCAGCTTTCCTGGCAAGCATCTCCCATATGGCTTCCAGCGCCTGTGACTTATGTGTTGACACAAATGGTGGCATGTAATGGGGGTGGGGGTTGATCAGCATTTCCTCTACAATGCTGCATTAATTCTGTAGACGCTGCTTGGAACAGTGGTGCTATGCGTAACAACTACAAAAGTCTGCCCGCCACACATGAGTGACTTTGAATGGTTTGCCAGTAGATGGCAGCTTTGTACTTGTTGTATGTTGATATACTTTTTACTGTCGAAGGTGTATCATGCATGTCAGATAGCTGAAGCCAGAATGATCGACACATAAACCATGACATGTGGCATAAGGAAGAACCTTCAGGGGGTGCTATTACAGGAATTGTCAAAGTCTCTTGTAGGTGGCGCTATCTACAGGCACACCACAACGGTGCTATGTCGTACATGTAATTTGGCAATGATTTGAACATAAGCCAACCTCCCCATTATAATCTTCGTACAGAGTCACCCTGAGGTGGTGGAGGCTGGACATGCAGCTCTGACGAAATACGGTGCAGGACTAAGCTCAGCACGCTTTATCTGTGGAACTCAGGTACCTCCGTAAACATGTCATTTATCATTCATTTGTGTGTCATGACCATGCTGTCCAGAGGATCAAATCTGGTAGTGTTTAATTGTGTTAAATGAACACATTTTTATTAAATTGCACTATGTACTGTGTACATAAATATGTTTGAATGTGTTTGCAAGTGCAAATGCTATACTACCGGTAAAGTCTGTATCATATATATGAAATAATATGAAAAATTGGTAGAACTAGAAGAGATTCTTGATACTTGGTTGATCACGATGGACAGTAGTCACTTTTCCATGAAAGCTACTACATTCTCTTTGCATTGAGGTTTGTTGTTGTATTACGTTACAGTCACAACATTATATTATTTGTGTGTACGTCACGATATTCGCAATGGGCTTAAAGAGAACATTATAATATGTGTGTGTATATCAAGACATTCACAAATGGCTTAAAGAGAACCTTATATTATTTGTGTGTGCGTCAGGTCATTCACAAAGAGCTTAAAGAGAACACTACGATATTTGTGTGTATGTCAGGACATTCACAAAGAGCTTGAAGAGAAGCTGGCCAAGTTCCATGACAGGGAGGCCGCCATTTTGTACGCCAGTTGCTTCGACGCCAACGCGGGGCTGTTTGAGGTCATCCTGGGGGCCGAGGACGCCGTCATATCGGACGAACTGAACCACGCCTCCATCATCGACGGCATCCGACTGTGTAAGGCACGGAGACTGCGCTACAAACACACAGACGTGGAGGGTGAGTTTTATTTAATATTTTTTAAGTTTGCATTTACTAATTCTTAAGTTTGTATTTACTAATGTTTAAGTTTGTATTTACTAATTGAACAGTTTTTCTTTACTAATTAAACAATTTTTCTGTACTAATTAAACAGTTTTTCTTTACCAATTGAACAGTTTTTCTTTACAAATTGAACATTTTTTCTTTACCAATTGAACAGTTCTTCTTTAACAATTGAACAGTTTTTCTGTTATTCCGGTATTTAACATTTTCTTCTTACTATTTTATAATTTTTTATTTATTGTTTACTATTTTTTTTTTATATATTTATTATTTACTATTTTATAATTTTGTATTTATTATTTACTATTTTATAATTTTTTATGTACTATTAGAATAAAACAAACAACCTTCTGCAATCGATGGACGTCTTCTGCTCTTTGATCAGATTTGGAGGCGAGGCTGGTGGAGGCCAAGGACTGCCGACTGCGCCTGATCGCCACGGACGGTGTGTTTAGCATGGACGGCAGCGTCACCCCCCTCGAGTAAGTGTTTGATCACGTTCCACGTGGCATTGAACCCCATGTCATGGTCCCGGAAGGGTTGTTGCACCTGCTAGTCTTGGTGTACACAGACATGGCCTTACAGACCATTACAGGTCATAGATCGAACATTGTTTATACCCATCTGCGCAAATGGCTTCACAATTGAACATCATTGTCCTGGGCCTCTCTAAAGTAGTGGTTGGCGTACTAGACCGCAAATCTGGGTTCGAAATCAGTCCAGGCCCGGACATCTAGCATCGGGAATTTTCATACATTCATCCTCCATCGTTTCGGGAGGGACGCCTGGGCCCAGTTTAGCCCTAATGTCCACAAAAGCGGCATAAAATGTCAATTCCTTTTTTTTCTGATCGAACCTTGTTTCCCCTGTTATGTAGAATCACCTATTATCGCCCCATTGCAGCAAGATGGCGGTGCTGGCTGAGAAGCACGACGCGCTGATCTTCGTGGACGACTGCCACACGACCGGGTTCTTCGGCCCCACGGGGCGCGGCACCGAGGATCACTTCGGCCTACATCAGAAGGTCGACATCCTCAACTCCACCCTGGGGAAGGCCCTAGGTGGCGCCTCAGGTACTGCGAGGCCCGCGGATGGCGGGGGAGAGGGGGGTCAAAGTGGTCACTGCCTGCCTGGCCCGGGTAGCGGGGGGGGGGGGGTAAATGTGGTCACCCCCTCTCTGACACCGGATCCATCGTGACCTTGCCCGTATACTTCACAGTAATATTGTCATGAATTATACTATTTTAAGCCGGTTTGCTGGACGAAAAACACAACCTGATCCATGGATATATTGCGGTGCTGAGTTTCCTCTATTTGGCACTAGGGCATTGTACACAGTGTTATATCTGAGAGAGAAAGTGCACAAGCGAAAAAAATGTGTGTATGATATGAAGGAAACTAATTAACTTGACAATTATAATTGATCGTTTCCCGGCATTTTTTGTGGTTTGAATCACATGTGAAATGCACGCCGGTTACTACTCCATATCCTCAATTTAGCAATCAAAGACCAATTTATTCTTCGTCTGATATATCTGTGACAGCGATGACCCCCAATTGACCATACTGTGAGTGACCTCTACATGTGGTTTGACCTTCAGGTGGTTACACGACGGGTCCCAAGCAACTGATTGACCTGCTGCGGAACAGATCACGGCCCTATCTCTACTCCAACACGTTGCCTCCCCCCATCGTCGGCTGCGCAATAAAGGTTGGTTGGTTGTATATTCAGGACGCTTTGACCACTTTTGATCATATCGCGTCAACGGGAGACGGAAGGTGGGTGAAGACATGTCCCCGGGGGTAATCCCCTACTCTTTGCGAAGGACATGGGATCTTTGCCCTGCGACCACACAGACATAGCCACAGCGGGGCGCGAACCACCGATCCACGTGCCGTTATGCTCTCAGGTGACCAGGGCAGTCAATGCGAGCGCTCTAGCCCACTGAACTACTGGGCCGGCCCCCTGCGCTATCAAGGTACCGTGCTAATACCCCAGTACATGTTCATCCAACTGTAATCAGTCCTTCCGCTATTTAGAACTGAACTGTCAAAGCGTTTTTTCAAATCAAATCATCTTCTCTTCAGACATATTGAAATACCTCAAATAGCAATGAAAATGTCGACATCATATACCAAAGACTATATATGTAGTTTCTGTCTTCAGTTCTGGGTAAATTGCTAGAGTATTTAATAACTATGCTCAGCAATTATGCCAATTGATGTGACCTATGTGTCATCGTGCAGTATTTCTCATTATGTATCACAATCCCCCTGTAATGGTGCTGCTTTTTTTGTTTAAATACCGAATACAAAATTATATTTAACCATCACTACCTCACCGAAACTGTTCGGGGGTTACCAGTGGAGACCTGGTTTCTCTTTACCTTGACCATTCACATTGTCGCGATATGACCTTCAGAGGCTAAAGCGTCTTATTTAAGCCACCCTATCAACCAAGCGTCTCCCACTATGGACTGTGGTTTATTTCTCTCCCAGGTTCTCGACATGCTGATGGCCCCCAACGAGCTGCTTCACACGGTCCTGGACAACACCCAGCGCTTCAGATCCCGTATGACAGACGCCGGCTTTACCGTCTCTGTATGTATTTTTAAATTAATATATTTGACGTATTTTGAAATTAATGGCAAGATATATTTATGTGTTTGACCGTAGACCACACTGACAGATTATTAAAGGCAAGTCGGATGGAAATATAATAATTAAATGTAGGAGGTTTTGACTTACCATCGCTGCCCACAACTATGACATTATCACCATGGCAAATCGTCCGTGTTTGTATATATATATTCTCTCTTTTGGTATCTTAAAAATAACCTGATGTGCTGGAGTTAATGTGCCTGCATGTCTTGCGGCAACCTAGTAACTTATTTTACATGTGTGATCCTTTTGACGTCACGCTTAATTTCTCTCCCGTTTCAATCTCCCACCGCCAGGGGGACCCGGAGCACCCGATCTGCCCCGTTATGCTGGGAGACGCCCGCCTAGCGGCCACCTTCGCGGACAAGATGCTGGGTAACTTTACTATTCGGCAATGTTACTACAGAACAGTTGATGGTGATATAATATATATATATATATAGCATACAGTATCTTCAATGGGTAATCCTGGTAAGTAAGTACCATGCGAATAGTATGACATTATTGCAGAGAATGATATGCGGAGTTCGATATCCTTTAAACCGCCGTTGCGTTATAATGCGCAGCCGTTTGCAGGCCCCGGGAGGCCACAGAAGTCCGCCGTTTGGCTATTTGTAGAGACGCTTTAGTACGCACTGACGGTTCTACCGTAAAATCTGGGTCTGGCGGTTTAAGGGATATCGTCTGTGTTTTTGCATGGAATGTATGACTATGTTATTAATGTTACAATTACGTTTGCAGAGCGCGGTATTTACGTGGTAGGATTCAGCTACCCAGTCGTGTCGAAAGGTACGTCAGCGTGGAGATTTATGTGCCGATCACTATTGTTATCGACAAATGGATTCGATGGGTCCTAAATTCACCGCTCAGGAATTTACAGAGAGGCTACAGGACCCATACACCCAACCAATTCAATCATACTTTCCTTTCTGGGGCAATGATTTCTTTCTGTAGTATTCAAAGAAATATTGCCCATAATAAAGCTCCATTGACCACAAATGTCTGCCAGAAAATAACCTAAACGTAGGAGCACGTGCCTGTTACGACGTCTACTCTTTCCATTGTCTTAATTGCACCCAATGCATGTCAAGTATTGCTAGGTAGCGCTTCACGCACGCTCCTTCTTTTAGTTTCTTTGATGGCGGAGGATTGTGGTCAATGGAAGGGAACGTATGAGTTAATTTCTTGGGTCTCTGGGTCGTATTAATGGGAATGTTCAGCCGCGATCAGCCGTGTCCCAGGGGGTAACTGCAAGACACTATTAGCGAAATAATTGCATGTGGTATGGCCTGTTCGGTTACATTTCCTTTTGTGTAAACGTGAAGGTATAAATGGCCTTGGTAACTGGGCGATAATATGAGACCACGTGTTTTCAGGCAAGGCGCGTATCCGGGTGCAGCTGTCGGCCAGCCACACCCGCGAGAACGTGGACCAGGCTGTGGACTGCTTCATCGCCATCGGGCGCGAGCTGAACGTCATCTCCTAGGGTGTCAATGTCATCTCCTAGGGCGACAATGTCATCTCCTAGGGTGGCAATGTCATCTCAATGAGTTCCAATGTCATCTCCTAGGGTGGCAATGTCACCTCCTAGGGTGCCAATGTCACCTCCTAGGGTGGCAATGTCATCTCCTAGGGTGCCAATGTCATCCCCTAGAGTGCCAATGCACTCTTTAATGAGTGACGTCACTTAGTACAAACTCAAATTGAAAGTCAAATGTGTGGTAAAATTACGAGGGTATCTACTTTCACGTCGGCCAGGACCCTGCATTGAGCCGCTGGTATCATAGTGTTTCTGACATGCAGGCTGGTTCCAACGTAATCCATAGCTCATTTTTCTTCTCACTTTTCTTGAATCTCACCGTGATATATTTCCCTAGCGTGGTGCCATGTACTCCAACGCTTGCTATGCCACGTGCATACGATAACCAGTAATGCTTTCATGATACTCCAAATTGTTATATTTGTTATTGCTATTCATATGATGTGCCACATTCCTTTCTGTTTGCTTTGCGGATTTTGCTTGAGGCGATTAAAGTCCTATTTATGGTCAATGGCTAAATTCAATCTCTGCGTGACGACTGGTATTTCTGTGTCTTTTACACAAATGTTTTTTTGAGAAGTCGAATGATTTGAATCTCAATAATAAGTAACATTCTTTAATATATTAATATCAGAAATATTTTTATCTGGTGACGAAATTTTCTTCATAGCTTTGTATGTGAAATTCAAAGAAAATTTGAATATCAGTGTGATATCTAACATTCCTGTTTGATAAATCACAGCATAATGGAATCTCAGTGTCATATCCAGCATTCCTTTGAATGTCTGTTTGAGAACTCACAGCATAATGGAATCTCAGTGTCATATCCAGCATTCCTTTGAATGTCTGTTTGAGAACTCACAGCATAATGGAATCTCAGTGTCATATCCAGCATTCCTTTGAATGTCTTTGCCAAATGCTCCGATATATTGTTGTTCCTACCTTCTATTCCTTCGCTGCCTCAAAATGTCATCGATTCTTATCTATGTAGACAATGTTTTATTTTATTGAGTGTATGTTGCATACGCGACCCAATGAGACATTCCAGGGTAGTTTCTAATGATTATGCTGCAATTTATGCCTTACATTCCGGCGGGTACCTGTAATATTGGTGGTGTTGTTTCCTATGAAGACCTGATGCACACTTTTAAGCTCGTTACAACAGTTTCTGTCTCGACCATCACGCTACGTGTTATTTTTGTTATTGTCGGCATTAGCGCTTGTTATCGCAAATTGTTGAACACAAATACTGGTTACTTTGCTGCTAGCTACTATTTCTTCTTTTACTTGCTTGCTTTCAAACGCGTAACTACTCAGTCCATTGAGCTCCAAACCTCTATCGTGTCCTGAGGACACGTGATTTTATATTAGGACACGTGGCTATTGACATTAGTACAGACTATTGACATTAAGACACGTGACTGTTGACAATAGTACATGTGACTATCGACATTAGGACACGTGGCTATTGAAAATAAGACCCGTAACTATTGACATTAGGACACGTGACTATTGACAATAGGACACGTGACTATTGACAATAGGCCACGTGACTTGACTTTAGGACACGTGACCTAGCACTTACATATATATAGCACCCGCACCGGAGTAGCCGGTCAAACAGGGCTGGATATCTAAGGAGGCATCACCTGACCATAGTATCGCTTGCTTTGCGTAATACTCAAAGAGAGTACTCTTGTTTGCTATTTGATATAGATATAAAGCTATTTGCTGATAGATGTGAGCTGACCGCTATAGACGCTATATGGCACTGTTGCCATAAGAGGTTCTTTCTCATCGATTCTTGTGCCGCCATATGCCTATATAGTATCGCTTGCTTTGCGTAATACTCAAAGAGAGTACTCTTGTTTGCCATTTGAACATGGTCTGTTAACAATTTGCTGTATGCGTGGGAATACTACAGCCCGCTTGATTATATTATTGAAATTATATGGTATATAGTATTCGACATCACTTGTAAAGTCTGTCGTGAAAACCTATCGTGTGGAACTGTTTCAGAAAATTCGATGAATTTGTAGTTTATCAGTGTATTCCAACCGTTGTTGAAATTGACTATTTTTTTTAGGGGGGGGGGGACTTGACTAGATTTATGTACTATTTAAATATTATTAAATTCAATGGGAAGGTTTCTAGACACTAATTACAACAAAATCAGTTTTCAGGTGTTTATATATATCTAACATATAAATTTTAGTCTTCGCTCCTTGCAAACCAAGAGGTGATTTTGATTGCGGATTTCGCTGTCAGTTTCTTTATTAGTTAAACTATTGTTTTTGTTTGTGATATTTGGTTTAGCTGTCGAGCCTTTATGTTAAGAAGATTCCGCTATTACTCCTGCCGCTGTAGCGCTTACTCAGTTACTTGGAGATTGGACACCTAGCACGTGTTTTCTGCCGGTTTGTTTTGCTTGCCGTTTGGGAAAACAGAGAAACCAGTGATATGCTATGATTTTAATCATGACCAGGGCCAGTGATGAAATAAACTATCGGAAATCATCTTTCCTTTCGCCTTTGTTTTTGCCATTTCCGAGAGATGAATGTATAATTGTCCTACAACGGATATTATCCCTTATTTACACAACTTTCACAAAAATGTTTCATCAAACATGTCTTCTTGGTGTCTTTTTTTAAAACCTCAACTTTTTAAAGTTTTGACCCTTATAAATTCGACAAAAGAATGGCCGTACCCAGTATTACGTGAAGTAAACTAGGACTAGCTAAGATGAGAAGAAACTACTTCAGCGTTTTGCCAAGCACCCCATCATTTACAGGTCTCCTGGTAAACCTGTCTGAAATTCCATCATCGATACGCCGTTGCCGACGAGACCAAATGAATCACAACTGATTGTTGCGGTTATACATGACAATTTATTGACGAGATCCTATATATACATATACGTCTGGAAATACTTACATTTGAATCAAACCTGTACAATATGCGTATTTGTTCCATGCAGCGTGTTTTATTGGCGTTTGGCATGGCATCCCGGGCATGGCATCCCGGGCATGGCATTCCGGGCATGGCATCCCGGGCATGGCATCCCGGGCATGGCATCCCGGGCATGGCATCCCGGGCATGGCATCCCGGGCTTAGCATCCCGGACATGGCATCCCGGGCATGGCATCCCGGGCAAGGCATTCCGGGCATGGCATCCCGGGCATGGCATCCCGGGCTTAGCATCCCGGGCATGGCATCCCGGGCATGGCATCCCGGACATGGCATCCCGGGCATGGCATCCCGGACATGGAATCCCGGGCATGGCATCCCGGGCATGGCATCCCGGGCATGGCATCCCTGACATGGCATCCCGGGCATAGCATCCCGGGCATGGCATCCCGGACATGGCATCCCGGGCTTAGCATCCCGGGCATGGCATCCCGGGCATGGCATCCCGGACATGGCATCCCGGGCATGGCATCCCGGGCATGGCATCCCGGACATGGCATCCCGGGCATGGCATCCCGGGCATGGCATCCCGGGCTTAGCATCCCGGGCATGGCATCCCGGGCATGGCATCCCGGACATGGCATCCCGGGCATGGCATCCCGGACATGGAATCCCGGGCATGGCATCCCGGGCATGGCATCCCGGGCATGGCATCCCGGACATGGCATCCCGGGCATAGCATCCCGGGCATGGCATCCCGGACATGGCATCCCGGGCATGGCATCCCGGACATGGCATCCCGGGCATGGCATCCCGGACATGGCATCCCGGGCATGGCATCCCGGGCATGGCATCCCGGGCATGGCATCCCGGGCATGGCATCCCGGGCATGGCATCCCGGGCATAGCATCCCGGGCATGGCATCCCGGGCATGGCATCCCGGGCATGGCATCCCGGGCATGGCATCCCGGGCATGGCATCCCGGACATGGCATCCCGGGAATGGCATGGCATCCTGGGCATGGCATCCCGGGAATGGCATGGCATCCCGGGCATGGCATCCCGGACATGGCATCCCGGGCATGGCATCCCGGGCATGGCATCCCGGGCATGGCATCCCGGACATGGCATCCCGGGCATGGCATGGCATCCCGGACATGGCATCCCGGGCATGGCATCCCGGGCATGGCATCCCGGGCATGGCATGGCATCCCGGACATGGCATCCCGGGCATGGCATCCCGGGCATGGCATCCCGGGCATAGCATCCCGGGCATGGCATCCCGGGCATGGCATCCCGGGCATGGCATCCCGGACATGGCATCTCGGGCATGGCATCCCGGGCATGGCATCCCGGACATGGCATCCCGGGCATGGCATCCCGGGCATGGCATCCCGGACATGGCATCCCGGGCATGGCATCCCGGACATGGCATCCCGGGCATGGCATCCCGGGCATGGCATCCCGGGCATGGCATCCCGGGCATGGCATCCCGGGCATGGCATCCCGGGCATAGCATCCCGGGCATGGCATCCCGGGCATGGCATCCCGGGCATGGCATCCCGGGCATGGCATCCCGGGCATGGCATCCCGGACATGGCATCCCGGGAATGGCATGGCATCCTGGGCATGGCATCCCGGGAATGGCATGGCATCCCGGGCATGGCATCCCGGGCATGGCATGGCATCCCGGACATGGCATCCCGGGCATGGCATCCCGGGCATGGCATCCCGGGCATAGCATCCCGGGCATGGCATCCCGGGCATGGCATCCCGGGCATAGCATCCCGGGCATGGCATCCCGGGCATGGCATCCCGGGCATGGCATCCCGGGCATGGCATCCCGGGCATGGCATCCCGGGCATGGCATCCCGGACATGGCATCCCGGGAATGGCATGGCATCCTGGGCATGGCATCCCGGGAATGGCATGGCATCCCGGGCATGGCATCCCGGGCATGGCATGGCATCCCGGACATGGCATCCCGGGCATGGCATCCCGGGCATTGCATCCCGGGCATGGCATCCCGGACATGGCATCCCGGACATGGCATCCCGAGCATGGCATCCCGGGCATGGCATCCCGGGCATGGCATCCGCCTTTTACACTTATAGATGGAAGCCACAGCCAACCAGTATGTTCACGTCTGTCAGTAACATTCGGCAACTTGTGTAGCAAATAATTTCACTGCAGCAGCTTTAACGATGTTGCCCCTAGTGCAATCGGCACTCCCATGGTCTGTTCACAAAGTCCATCATGTCTGTGTAGAACTTTTGAAATGTGACCAGAGAATATTTCGTTCAATTCGCTTATTCATTTAATAACTTTAAGTGGAAGTATTAGAAATTGTTATCATAGGCATATGCAGCAATTGACAAATAAACCTCTGGTAGAAGTGCGGAGGGGGTATCTTGGAACGGCCAAAGATATTTTGAAAAAAAAGCTTCTGATGGAAGTGCGGAGGGGGTATCTTAGAACGGCTCTTGACACAGCCATAAAACTAGAAAAAGCGCATTTTCCGGAAAACTCATATAGTTCAGATGACGTTCATGTCGACAACGTCATGAGTGACGTCACGACAACGACCGCAATATGCTGGGACCTCCCAGAATGTTGTGGAGACGAAATGCGCATGTAATATAATGGCAAAGTCACCAAGGTGATCAAGGTCACCAACCAAGGTCATCAAAGTCACCAAACACAATCAACTGATGCTAAACAACATCGAGCGCGAGTTACCTATTTGCTTAGGTATTGTTAGCTGTGGGGAACGCCGGGTTCTCGTATTATAGAACAGCGAACCCATCAGAACACATTTCAGTTGTGTAGCACTGTGTCGGTCAGCAGACAGGGTTCACATCCAGCTGGCCATCACACTGGCGTACTCGTCTTCGTCTATGAAGGGTTTGTCCACGCACCTACAGAAGGGTAACAGACACATTATGACTAATTGTTCAATGGGAAATGATTATGTATTCCATATTATGGCACGATCGAATACATTTATGGGAAATTGTTGATCATTCTGTTCAAATTTTAAAAAACAGGTTTGATTTTTGTTTTGTAAACCAATGTTTACAAACTGGTATATCAAGGAAAGAAGCGAGTCTGTATTAAGAAATTATCCAAGTAATGATGCAGATGTACAGAAGGCTTCCTAATGACTTGTCTAATGATTATGCTGCAATTTATGCCGTACATTCCGCCGGGTACCTGTCTGTAATATTGGCGGTGCTGCTTTACTATGAAGATCTGATGCACACATTTAAGCTCGTTTCAACAGATTCTGTCACGACCAACGCTATGACTTATTTTTGTTATCGGCAGCATTAGTGCATGTTATGTGAAAAGTTACATATCTCACTTTTGGAATTGGAATTTTAGAACCAAGCTATTGACGAAAAGACCTTAAAAGAAAGACTTGATGAACATTTGTCCTCACCGGATCATCATATCCCCACAGAAGATGCACTCTGCAGCTACCAGTTCATCTAGCTCCTCCTGGTGGTAGAGACACGAATTACACTTATTGTTCTTCAACATATAAAACAACTTTGTGTACACAAAGGCTAAACTTGGCCAAGGAACCCCCCGGGACGATGAAGGATGCACGGATAAAACATGCCTCAAATTAGGTATCCGGACCAAGATCCCAAGATATATAGCTTATTAGTATCTAACCACTAGGCAAAGGAAGCCCGCATGGGAAACAGGGCAACGACATAGAGCTCATTATTACATAATA
The DNA here is from genome assembly GCA_964019135.1 of Arenicola marina. NCBI lineage: Eukaryota > Metazoa > Annelida > Polychaeta > Arenicolidae > Arenicola > Arenicola marina. The sequence goes on from OZ025261.1 coordinate 5,976,026, forward strand.
AACTGTCAACTGTTTGTGAGAAAGTTTACTCGCCTTATTCTGGTAATCCTGTTTTTGAGAAAGTGTACTCGCCTTATTCTGGTAATCCTGTTTTTGAGAAAGTGTACTCGCCTTATTCTGGTAATCCTGTTTGTGAGAAAGTGTACTCGCCTTATTCTGGTAATCCTGTTTGTGAGAAAGTGTACTCGCCTTATTCTGGTAATCCTGTTTGTGAGAAAGTGTACTCGCCTTATTCTGGTAATCCTGTTTGTGAGAAAGTGTACTCGCCTTATTCTGGTAATCCTGTTTGTGAGAAAGTGTACTCGCCTTATTCTGGTAATCCTGTTTGCTGGCTGGTGATGCGCCCTGTAGGTCCGAGGTGTGAGCTTCCCTGCTCGATACCTTACGCTGCAAGTCCTCAACACGATTCCGTTTGGCGAAGCTCAGGTTGGGCAACACCTGGTGAACATGTACAAAAGAGGGAGAGATCAAGTGAAAGATTCATCAACGGACAGAAAACCATAAAGTATGGGGAATTCCATAGACTGCGATATATTTCTGCATGAGAAGGAAATTCAAGTAGATTTACGCATGAAATATTACATTTATTGGCACCAAATTGTTATTGATAGCAACTGCTTCAATTTAACAAATGAAATAAAATCCTTCAGTTTTGTTGTATGTACCAATGTGTATGTTTTGAATCTGATGAAGGAAGACACATTATTATTATAATTATTGTTATAAAAGACCAGACCAACCTCTGCCACCAGACAGTCGCTATGGAAACGGTGCATACACGGAAAGACATAGAATGCACGAGTCAGTAGAGGAAACCCGCAGCTGGAACACTTGTCTTGGGCCTTGACGAACGAGTATCTGTAATGACAATACAGGTCACGTTCATCCCATTGCCTTTTGTGTTGCGCGCACATGCCTAAGCCTAAATACTAGAATGCTGCCTTTTGACTGGCTGAGCCGTTCCTGACCAATTTCTTGAAGAAGTCGGTTATTTCGTACTATGGTTGGACTCGTTTTGATTTGAACAACCACGGGGTTAAAGAAACCGAATAAATTCAAAGCTGTAAGTTATTATGTATGTATTGAGGCAGACTTACTTGTTCCTGAAGGAGTTGATTTCGGACCGGATGTCCTGCGCGCTCTCTGTGGCTTCGCGCATCTCCTCCTTCAACTCCTCGATATGCTGGTTGTACTCCTCCAGTGAGGTGCAGATGGCGTCCTGTAAAACACAAACCAAGGTCAACAAAGGAGGAAACCTTGGTTGTCCTGCGCCAGAGAGGTGCAGATGGCGTCCTGTAAAACACAAACCAAGGTCAACAAAGGAGGAAACCTTGGTTGTACTGCGCCAGAGAGGTGCAGATGCCGTCCTGTAAAACACTAACCAAGGTCAACAAAGGAGGAAACACTGGTTGTACTGCGCCATTGAGGCGCAGATGCCGTCTTGTACACATATCGTGAAACACAAGCCGACTTCAAGAGACGTGATATAATCCCAGTGAATCTCTGACTTATAAACCAGATATGTAGAGTATAGTCGAGACAAATTTATGGCGCCACGCCTTACCTTGAAATGATCGATGGTGACAAAATCTGGGAAGAACGGCAAGATGTCTTCGATCTTAAGTAGGTCACACTCTTGAAGGAACTCCATCGCCCGCTTGATGTCTTTCTCCTGCTCGACCACGTGACGTGCTGCGAGAGTAGGGACAATATGAGCTTAACAAACATTCCCCAATGGCTGTGGGCATTTGTCGCTTCAGCAGAGTGAATACAACAGATGTAATCACAATATATGTATTTCAAGATGGTGCCACCCTAGTAGCCTCACTATCCGGTCCGATGACTGGCATGGTCTCTGTACTTCTCTGTACGCGGGCTCTCGAATATTTTACTCGGACATAATCAACGCTTCTCGCGTCACACAGTGGATAAAGTAGACATTATTTCAGGTGAAGTATTCTACATAGTTCACCTACCTATTTTCAGCCACAGTTTCTTCCTCAGCTCCTCCTCGTCCTCTGGCCGGTCTGCGCTCTGCTTGGCCAGGTCCACGTCCACCTGTTACACACACATGTATTGTTTTGGTGGAAATTAAACTAACTCAGATTTGGTGCATGATTTCTAAGACATTCGATGGCAGATTCAACTATCTATCTGCTAATAGCCCACATTTTTACGTTTAACATAGAATACCGTAATTTCCGGGTTATAAGTCGCATCCGTGTATAAGTCGCACCCGCCGATGTTGAGAAATATTTAGACTTATACCATATATAAGTCGCACCGGTGTATAAATCGCCCCGTCGGTGTGAGATTCACCCGCGCGTGTGGCACGAGAGCGACCAAAGTCCGTATAGAAGTCGCACCCCTCAGACGCAAGGAAAAGGAAAAAAAACGTTCGAATTTACACACCGGAAATTACGGTAATCCAGGAAGAGATAGTTGTAAGATGCATAGCGCCCCCTACCTGGAGAGCGAGATCGACGGCCTCCTCGTAGAGTCCCATTGTGGTGTAGATGTGTACGCATGCGCGCTTGTGTTCGTGCTCCGCGCAGAGGCGGAGTGCGTACTTTAGGTCGTAACACACGTGATCCGAGTGCTAGCCGGGTCAACATGGAACGTAGAACAAAAACACATGTGTTCAAGGGGGCGGGGGATTTTCCTTGGCTGACATCAAGCTGCAACAGTCGCCTGAAGCTTGCTGTGGAGGGGGGGGGGGTATAATGATAGATGGGCAGGTTGGTGTTGAAGGTTGAAACAGGTCGAGAACGCTGTTCAGAGATTTCGATGAATGATCTATGAAACAATCCATAGATATCATAGACGCTAATTGATATGAAATGCCACTTTTGTGAACATCACGGCTATAATGGGTCAAGGCACCTCCCGGGGGCAATGGTACTGTGTTAGGATGGCCCAGACACAGGCGCCGGGGTGCGAACCCGTGACCTGGTCAACTGCAGCTCGGCCTGCTGACCAACAGAGCTAGGGAGACTCCTTTACAAGAAATAGAACGGCCACTATATTGTAGTATCATATGCAAATATTTCAACAACAGACAGCGGTTGTACTGGTTGGTCGGTTGGTTGTATATTCAAGACGCTTTAACCACATTTGGTCATATCTCGTCAAGGGGAGAAGGAAGGGAGAGTGAAGCCATGTCCCCGGGGGTAACCCCCTACTCTTTGCGAAGAAGTACATGGGATCTTTATCCTGCGACCACACAGACATGGCCACAGCGGGGCGCGAACCACCGATCTACGTGCCGTTAGGCTCCCAGGTGACCAGAGCACTCAAGGCGAGCTCTCTAGCCCACTGAGCTACCGGGTGGCCCCCGGTAGGACTGACCTGGCCCTGGAAGTTGAGATACGTCATCAGTTTCTCAGGCTGCAGTCTGGCGTAGAGGGAGAGCAGGTAGTTGTGGATCGCTTCGTCCTTGACCCCTGACACCTGGATGCAGTACTCCAGGTAGCGGATGGCGTCGTTGCCCTTGGTTACCAGACAATGAGTGATATCGTTAATATAAACGCAGTAAATCATGGACGACTAGTGAATGGCGATTACAGCAGAATTCCATGTAAATAAGCGCCCATATAGATCACTTCTTGTGGTTGTAATAAACGCATCCCCTGGTACAACAGTGCATTGTCGTTATATCATACTAAATCGAGTATATTGCATTCTCGTATCCCTGAGGCTGGACATTTTTTATCAGTCGGATTTTTAAAAAAATTGTCAAGCTGATTTGACATTTGTGTCATTCTGATTTGACATTTGTGTCATTCTGATTTGACATTTGTGTCATTCTGATTTGACATGTGTGTCATTCTGATTTGACATTTGAATATTTTTGTCATTAAAAAACATTCAGAATAAGGTGAAAAGCAGCACCCAGTTTTCGGGAACACAGTCATTAAATATAAATATACATCCACTACTGATGATGAACACCAGTCACCTGCGCCCGGTACTTGTGAGGGTCATACTGCACCAGTGCCGGGATCAGCCGCTTGGGATCCAGCGTCCCTTTCTTGGAGATCCAGACGTCCACAGTGGCACTCGGAATGTTCTGCATCAGCGCCGGCGAGAACTTGTAGAAGAGCTCCACATCGCTCTGGTCAAAGATAAAGACAGCCAGGTCAGCATATTAGGGTTAAAAGGTTGATGCATCAGTTTAAGTAGATGCATTGAATATATATATCAGCGTAAAAGGGTTAATTGGTATGTATGTCAGTTCGTCTAAATGCATTTGATAAATATATCAGCATATTAGGGTTAAATGGTTGGTGTATCAGTCCAAGTACATGCAATGAAGAAATATATCAGCTTATTAGGGTTAAAACGTTGGTGCATCAGTTTATGCATATGCATTGAATCCATATATCAGCATAAATAAGGTTTAATTGGTATGTAAGTCAGTTCATCTAAAAGCAGTTCCTAAACAGATCAGAATATTAGGGTTAATGGGCTAGCGAATCAGTTTATGTACATTACTGCGATTTGCACGATAATAATACATTTGTGTTTTCGGTCACTTTTTTGCACACGAAGGCCAAACTGCGCCAAGAATCCTCCCACAACAATGAAATGAGGCTTGTCCAAGGGGCAAGGCGCGAACCCATGATCTGTTTATCTGCAGCTTAGCATGCTTACCAAATGAGGAAATGAGGATCAACCAAAAACTGAAGCATTATTACTAAACCATCAGTCTGTGTTACCAGTTTCCGAACTCACTACAGGGTCACTCATTAGGAATCGTCCCAACAGCGCCCGTAAAGTATGTATATAACTGGTATGGTCAGATGAAGAGGCACGTGGTAGTACCTTACCTGCTCAGCTAGCTTATCCAGCGCGTTCTTGTAGCTCTCGTTTTGTAAGTAGTGAGAAATAACCCTCTCGTAATCTGGAAAACAGAATACTCAAGTGTTTAGCTATATCGCAGTAACGTCACCATAATAATTGAATTCATCACCATTATATCATATTGTCAGGGTCGGTCAAATGGTCTTGTGGTAATGCTTGTTGTTGACTCCTAATAGGGAGGTTAATAAATAAAACATTTATATCGCCATTTATCACATATATGCAACTAACAGGAAAATTGCCCTCAGTTAATGCAAAAAAAAAAAAGGTTTCATCGGGAATTGAAGGCACAACCCTACAATACAAAATCCGACGTTCTACCGCTTGAGCTAGCCGGGCTCCATAACGACTGGCGGCGTTAGAATACGCCTGCTTCTGAACTCACGAAACCCTTTCCGCCAAATCTGCGGGGCTAATGTTTATTTTTGTTGAAGTGGTCAGTATGGTTTTAGTCACATTTACCTTGAGAGAGGACCGCGAAGAAGATCATGTCCTCGATGTTACCATGGCTGGCGATCAGGTCGTACACCAAGTGCTTGTAATCCCCGACACACGACTGAAAGCAAAGCAGACGACAATTGGCAAGGTTATTCCAAGCGTCATTGGGGCGAACGTTCCATCGATCCACGTGCCGTTAGGCTCTCAGGTGGCCAGAGCACTCAAGGCGAGCGCTCTAACCCACTGACCTACCGGGCTGGCCCCTCGCTTTCGAAAACAGAAGGACTAAACTGGGCCAAGGGACGACGAAGGATGAACCAATGAAGCATTCCCCAGATTAGACCCCCAATACCGGGACAGCACCAGATATCTATTGATCTTCAGTCAAGTGTCACACCACTTGGTCATGCATGCCCCTCACCAGGATAATGAAATTTGTTGATGGACAACATATCATAGCGGTGACTAGGACTGTTTACCTGGACCCTGGAGTGGGCCAGGAACTTGCGGAACTCCTCCTGTGTGGCGTCGAACGCCTGACTCATCTCCTGACCTCGCTCCTTCAGCTGTCCCAGCTGGTTCAGGTAGATCTCCACCAACCACGTCACCAGCATCGTCAGCTGCGTCTTCTCCTGTGTCAGAGAACGGGTTGGTTGTATATTATATTCAGGACGATTTACACATTTTGGTACATCATAAAAGTAAATCCCATGAAAAGCATACGCACATGTGGTTTTACACGAGCAACTTTCTTCAGGAGGAATGTTTTCAAGGGTTCCTTGTCCGGTAGCTGTATGAACTTGAGGGTCACTTCTTCAAAGGAGTTTTGCGTCAGCCCAAAGATGTCTGCGCTCGTCATAAACCTGAAACAGACCAAATAGTAGTGGTGGACCAGTTTGGTTAGAGTGAGGCGCTTGTGTCTGCAAAGGGTCAAGAATAGAGCGGATGGCAATTGAAATATAGGATTATATGTATATCGTGATGTTAGTAAAATACTCTTTGGAACACAAATATGCCAAGTTGGACATATTGCAGTTTTTTGCATACAATCTTCTCATTTTAACACATTAATGATAGCATCAATGGTGTTGAGTGATGTGTCTTGTATGACATATTATACCATTAAATCAGGTAAAAAGCTACCCCCAGTTTCCGGAAAACAGCCACTAATGCAATTACCGCCATCAATGGCTATCAATGTCAAATTACAAAGGGAACGTTTGCCACGGAGGTTCAAGACTGTAACAGACTACATACTTTCCAGTGGCATAAAGATGCTCCGCTTGTTTGGTCAGCACTTTGTCTAAGTTGATCGGGTTGTCCTGCAATTGGAATCGTCAAAGTTCACAGGACCACATAGCGTACGCCAACATCAACTCCTTATTGCAAATACCAATCGCACCTAAAATTTAAAAATTACTGTACTGTTTTAAACTTTAAATGGTTATTCAGGACGCTTTAACCCCTTTTGTTCATATCGCGCCAATGGGAGAAGGAAGGGAGAGTGGAGCCATGTCCGCCGGCCCCTAAAATGTTTGTCATTTATATCCATTGTGCCAGAGCTGTGCGCATGCAGTGCAAATATGTAATGCACTTCATAGCATCTAGTTGTTCCGTTTGTCACGAATCGTTTTTAGGTAAATACACTGTGGCCCAAGCGCGAATACACATCTTTTCATACAACCATTTATCGCCAAGTATTAGAGCCACGTGTTTAGATAATGAGAATCGCGCTCACCTGACAGTATTGTCTGGCCATGTCGAACTCGTCTCGGTCCAGGTACATCTGCCACACGTCTCTGCGGATTCAGAGAGACACGGCAAGCTTGTGTGAGCATCCTAATAAAAACTTCTTGCGTCAATAATATGTGTTTATATTGCATTATGCTTCATGCCGTAGCATAGCTACCAGTACACTCGGCCGTTATGGCATATATTCTTCGCGAAGGAGCCATTGCTTCATCGTAGCTCACGTATAACTCACGCACTTAATATTTATTACATCGATCAATTTCCTGGATGCTAACGTGCAAGGCGAAACAGTTTAGGGGTTTCACGCATACAAGAAACGTCACACATCGATCTCAAGCCTGGTGACGTCACAGATCAATATCGAGCATTATGACGTCACACACTGACCGCAGCCTTTTTAAAAGTTATTTATAGCTCAAAGAGTATCGGTTCGTTGAAAATCCGCGCTGAAAACTATTGCTTTAATGACAATGGATTTGTACGATACCAAATCAGCTATATAATAAATAGTGGATCCCATTACTTTGATGCAAGTCAAACCTACCTCGACTCCCGGACGATCTTGTACTTGAAGACTGCTTGAGTGGTGTAGACCCATATCGTCCCTTTCAGTGGATCCTGACACATTCTGATAACCTTCCCGTATTTCTACAGAAATAGATAGCATATAAATGTATCTCCAGCACAAAATAAGGTGATTTGGGAAAGTTCACTAATCGTAATGGTTTCGGTACATGAACGAGACCATTGTTTTTGATCTCCAAAATAGGATTCGGATGATAGTGCTTGCGTCACTAGATTATCTAGTTTAAATGAAATTAATTAATACAGAGCGAAGCGGAATGATAGGAATGTACCTCAGGAAAGTGGTCGTCAAAGATGAGTTGATCATTTAATGTGCACACGGCTCTCAGTCTGCAAGGAGAGAACATGGTATGTCAGACTATTCTTCGAATGTATGCATTTTTATTTGAACCAATAAATTATTGAGAACAAAAAAGGAGAGAAAATTGTAAAATGTAACACATCAATAAAGTGTGTTTCCAGCCACCACTGGCGAGCTGGGTAGCCCCCCCCCCCCCACCGGTTCTTCCTGGCTACGGGGCGCAACCACTGATAAAATCGTAGCCCCTGTTGCCACGTTTATGCACATGAAGGCTAAATATAATATATCATTGATAAAACCTGGCGAAGAATCTACTGGGACAATAACATAGTGGTTAGATGAAGGAAGCCCCAGACGCAGATGAGCAAATGAACCATTCTGCTCTAGTTCTGCCGCTCTCTATAGGCCACGCAGTATTGACCAGTGAAGGTCGTAGTTTAGCGCTAGGTCATCATATGGTGCCGTACCTGTCACAGAACAGTACCAGGATGTGAAATTCTGTCAAGATGATCGCTAGGGGCGCCACCGACCGTTCGTCGTCATCCCGCGGATATCTTGTCCAAAGTCATGGAATTTATGTTACCGGTATCATCATCATCATCGCAGCCACATTACACCGGATGTAAAAGACATGTTAGAATCAATGCCAAGCACAAACTCACATACCGTTTCTCTTGTTTTGCTAAACGGTTGCCTGTCAATTATTTTTAAATTTCTTAATAAAAAGACGATAAAGTCAATTTAATATTTAGTTTAAGAAAATTTAATTCGGAAAGCCATTGATGAAACCATCATCCTAGCACCAATGTCATAATGATGTCGCCTCAATTCAAACTGAGCGAAAAGGATACGGGACAAGTTTGGTATCCATGGTAACAGAATCCTGAACAGCCCTCCCAGACACGTCGACATTGCCCCAGTAAACACCGGGACCTGACGGAAGGACAGGATAAAGGGACAACTCTTTGAAAAATCAGAACAAACCAGGATCAGATGGTCATCTCAGTCGCATGTTCATTACTTATATAACGTGAAGCGGTTTCATTTGATAAGGAGTTCCGCGGCAACTGCAGCCCCTAACGCTATGTGGCGCCACTGCATGGGAAGCAGACGACACCCCTGATGTTTGTTATTAATATTGCCACCATAATTAAAAAAATTGACCATGTTTCACGTTCCATTTGCATCATACTGTTTAATCTGCATATTCTCAAATGCATGCATATGAATGCATTCGCCATACAACTGTCCTTACCAGCCATCCAAGCAAAGGACTTGGGAGGTCCCCGGTACTTAGGGTAAAAGAACGTCAGTTGACTGTAGCCGAAGTTGCCAGGTAGCTCCAGAAAACGCTCTGTAGAAAATGTAGGCACCATATGATGAAACTATACTAATACTGAACCAGGTTCATCGGTAAAGGAATAATTGCGTGGATTCACCCGATAAAATTTTCAACAATTTAGGTTAGTTCATTCTTGCAATAACTATGGGCCCCCAAAATAACAGACATACTATGGAGAAGTTTCAGCCAAATATCTAAGAGGAGCTGTTTATAAATACATCGATACAAGTAGGATATTAAAATCTTAACCGGTATTTGCCCGTAATTAAGAGTATTTCAGCGTAGAGGAGTCCCATGAAGGTTCTCCTAGCTAGCCCTGCACTTGTTTTTCATCCCCTTGATGTTATCACCGGATATACCTCTAGTCCATGATATGCTAATTGTATATAACATGCATGATGTGTTTTGGTTAAGTAAGGGAAATGTGTATACTTTCCGATAGCCAAAAATATGTTTTAATTGAGCATGCTTAAAGGAAGCCGTTAGAATGACCTCTAACGCTGCTTATCTGATTCACATAATACCCAAGTGTCTATCCTCCAAATTACAGAATTTTCCGTGCTGTCTGTAGCTCACAATAAAATGTAGAAGTGACCGCCAGTCACGATTTCGCCGCTTAACCAGGCGACAGCTCTTTTTGGAGGTGCGTCCACGATTGACCAATCAGGAGGGGAGGCTCTAATTGTATATGCAAACCGGAAATGACGCCTACTGTCTGAGCAAAGCAAGAGCGCGTGATCATCGCTAATATAAATAGCTACGATTCTCCAATCATGTTTTTTTTTACGGAGACAATCTTTGCGAACTTTACCTGGGACGTCGATATAAAGTTTGAAGATGTTCTGGAAAACGGGAGACTCGGAGGACGCTGGAACGCTCCCGATGAACTGATACAGACGGCTGCAAAAAAAAAAGACTTGGCAGTCAAAAACATGAACATTATTTGCTCCGGGGGCCACGTATTTATCATTAAGGGCGATATGTGGCCTGTATAACCTCAATGCAAGGGATAAATGAAACTAATTGGCGGTTTACGCCGCCTTTGTGCACTCAATGACTAAACTTGGCCAAGGAACCTCCCGGGACGATGAAGGAAAAATGGATGGGGCATGCCCCAGATTAGATGGCCCTGCCCGGATTCGAAACCCGGACGTATTGGTCTGCGGTCTAATGGGCTAACTTAATCTGGGGCATGCTTCATCCAAAAGGGAAGCTCCCGGCAAGAAGAATGAAGAACCCGGTTTCTCAGTGATATTTACAACAATGAAGAACATTATTGGTGTTTTGGCATCCTTCCTGTTGACATAGACTACACCAATACAATGAATCCCTTAATAAATAAATAAATAATAAATGAAGAAAAAGAAACGGTCGCTTTATGAGTTACATATTTACTCATACAATCTACTATGTACTGTGATCAAGAACAGCTTCATTCGGCTTATATTTCGCTACTGTGGAACCCTCTCGCAATATATACGTTTACGCTGACTCACCCGGGTGTGGTTGCCATGACGAAGTAGCGAATTTCCGTGAGGGTGACAGAGGGTAGTTTCTCCACCGCCAAACCAGTGATGGTCACGTGTTTGTCACGACCCAGATTGAATAGCTACAATAATTCATACTGCATGTCAACGTCAGCGGTTATCATGCAAAATGATGCTCACGACTAAGCGTAACGTGAGTGATATTACATAGACTTCCCTCGATAAAAAATGATCCCATCGGCAGATCCCACCAAACATGCTGTCAGGCAGCTAGCATTGCACTAGTTTTCACTTCCCAGTAAATGTTTGAGAAATATCGGCACACTTTTATAGTTTTTTTTCTTCAATCGGAAAGCTCAAAAGTGTCCTACGACCAAAACTTCAACCCGTTTATTATTATACACGACTCGACGGCCGGACGAGATCACATCCACAGAAGTGACCTTCACCTGCTTAGCGTCCTGGTCTCGCGTGGCTTGGAAGAAGCGTCCGTCCTCTCCGGCGCCAACCTCCGTCTCGAACAGTACACCTGAAACCAGGTTAAATCGTGCAGGTTACGGACTCGACAAAAGCTGCTGATACACAGACAGACAAGTGGACAGTCGATAATATCCAACGTAGGACATAAATTCCACTTGTATAATTACAAGTTCCTTTCAGAAACTATTAAAATCATTTCATAAAAACTGGATTGTTGGTGTTCTAAACCAATCTTGTGCAGAGTAAGGTGAAATTGGGCACAGGGACAATCATACAATAAGCAGACATTCTTTTAAAAATCACTAAAAATGCTATCTTTGAGCGTTAAACCGTTTACACGTACATCAGAACTCAACAGCACGTACAAATACGCAGACACACAGACATGAGGTCAGGCGATGGTATCCAAAGTATCCCAAAAATCACAGCTATTTGTCCATAATTTCCCAAATATATATTGTGTAGGTGCGGTCTAGAAATTATTGCTTTTATAATCATTTCATCAAAACTGACGTCCTCCAATGACTTTCGAATGTCAATATATGAGGAATCAGTGCGTCGCATAACCTAACAGACAAAGCCTTATTCTGCATACTATTCAGCCAAGAATGAAACGCGTGCAAAATCCATTGACGAGGTTAAAATCATACGAAAACCATAGAGTTTACTATAAACAAATCCATAATATGATGACCGCGATGTGTCACTCTTGAGGGTGGTTCTACTACCTTTGCTGGTGCCGAGCAGAATCACAACGGCGGCGGAATCACTGGTGTTGTGGTTGGTCCAAGCTACGGCGCTTATCTGATGGCCCTGGGGAAAACAGCCGACGAAAATGTCATTATGAAAAGCATTTTACAGTATACAAAAATACATTTTTAAGATTAAAAAAAGTAAAAAATAAATTACAATTTCTGATCACATAAAGACTGGGGATGTCCACTACAAGTGTCCTCATGGCATCTTGCACTACATCTTGAAGCATGTCAGTCAGCAATAGTAACGCCGGGGCGTTAAGAACTATAAGGTACGATCATTTGATGCCCAGTCAGTTGTCAATGAAATACCACACTGATAAATAATGAACAAATAATTATTGCTTAAGCATATACTGCATTACGCGAATTTAAGTCAATAAACATAAAAATCGAACGTTCATGGTTGTATATTCAGTATATTTAACCAACTCTGGTCATATCGCGCCAACAGAAGAAGGAAGGGAGAGTGGAGCCATGTCCCCGGTCCTCCTACTCGTTACGAAGTAAGATATGGAATCTGTATCCTGCGACCACACAGGCATGACCAGAGCGGGGCTCGATATAAGAAGATGATACAAGACGGATTAACAAGGCGTAAATCTACCTTAAGTTTATGCAACGCCTTCGGTCGCTTGGAGTTCCTCGACAAGTAGAAGTTGTCTCCGGAGGCCATGCTGATGATGAGATGGCTGCCAGTCGGGTCCAGAAAGACGTTGAAAATCTTGTCTTCCACCGACTTCGGAACCTCGACTTCTGCAAACAGTTTATCCAATGCGGTATTTTTCAGGACACGGAAATTACTGCTTACTAAATATGTAGCAAGTAAAATTATTTATTTATCCATTAAATCCTGTGTTTAGGAGCATTATTTATTCTTTCTTTTCATGCCTAACGCTTCAAAGACCAATAACATAATGCTCCGTCTAAAGAATACGAAAAGAAAACATTATATTCCTTGACAAAGTGGTCATGCTATTTGTCTGGCACTACTATTTGTCTGGTTACTAAATAAAGTGGAAGCTGCATAAAATACTACCTTTCTTCAACTACAATAGCGTAATTGCATAACGCAGCGATCGGCTAACAATTGTTGTCGTACGTCCCTGCATTAATTAAACAATGAAACTTTCTTTCTTTTCTTCTTTCAATCACCAGCAAAATGAGATTGCCACCTGAATTAATTGTCATAGAAGTCGGATGACAGACGTAGTCGTTCCTGTATAGAGTACGGAGCGACCCAGAGTGTATAAGGACACAAGTCATATAATGATACTACAGGGACTACCGTACGTCAGGCCGCAATCCCTTCACTCACCGTCCGGAGCGTCGGGCCGCTCCAGATGAATCCGCATCAGAAGGTTGTTGTTCATGGCCATTACTAGCAAGTTGTTGCTCACCACAAGGTGTGTAATGGGATCTTTGGGCCTGCAGGTTAAAGCAGTAAATATAAAATATTAAATATATCAAACTAATGTTCTGGCTTGGCATAAAATTTCAAATGGATTTTATAGCTTTGGAATGTTTACAACGTCCAGAGGGTGAAGCTCAGTCTCTCTCTTGACTTTTATCCAAAATCATAAAAATATATTGTGTATATAAGGAGGTGCATTTAAAATCATACATACGTGAAGTTTATTCTCTGTTTGTTGAATATAGGTGTGTCATCTTCCAGTCTGGCATTAACAAATCCTGCAGAAGATACCTGCCACAAGGAACAAATTGTGCAGTGGATATCAATGCATTCCAACATTAGGTATTAGGAAGAAAATATATGAGACATACTCCAACATTAAGTGCCAGACATAATATCTTCAACAGATCTTAACATATTTTCGGGAGCCCCAGTTGTTAATAGGAATGGCGAGAAAGGAGGAAATTTTATACCAAAATCACGATATTCAGCTTTGCATAACATTTTGTCCCTTTCAATTAGTTACAACTTAACCATAACTAAGAGGGGAAATAGCTATTATTACAAATGAAAGATACAACATTAATTACTTGTTATACATAAATTAATATTTTCACTTGACTTACTGGTTCTGGCATTGCTGGTTGTACAGGACGCTGTGACCTGGACTGACTGGCAGCCTGCTCATACTGATCCAACAAACTAGCCATTTCAGCTAACTGCAAAAGAAAGCATAGGATGTAAATAAATGTTATAACTTTTTTACATATTGTAACTCTACAAGCTGTACAATGTATACACCACTCGATCAGGGAACTATTTGCAAGGTACCAGGGACATACTTTTTAGCTTTGGCACAAATATATGTATACTGGTGCAATAGAGTAAAGTTGTTCAAAAGTCAAAATAGAACAATAACTGATGCTATAAATTATATAAGGGTGTATAGAGTATGCCCAAGGATAGGTTTAGGCTGAAGGTTTGTGTATAAGCTACCTGATAAAAAATATACCCCCCACTTCAGTAAATAATTTAATTATAATATTGACATTTCAACATACTTTATATGTAGTAACATTGTCAACTATATTATTGTAAGGGACATTTTTTTTTCAATTATCTAGCAATAGATTCAATACTTAGAGCAGCTACTTGTATGGAACTGTATGAATCTATATGCAATATATCTTTATGTGCCACAATGTTTTAGGACTTGCTTATTAGAGTCTCCTACAAATACATCAGATCTAGTATTCAGCTGAGTGCCATTTACCGTAATTTCCAGTGTATAAGTCGCACCGGTGTATAGGTCGCACCCGCCGATTTTGAGAAATATTTAGACTTGAGCCATCTATAAATAGCACCAGTGTATAAGTCACAACTACAGTGTGAGATTTGCCCGCACATCGAAGCACTGGGTGCATGACAGTGCAGTTGAAATAAGGTTATGTTATGGAAGAGATTGATTTGCAAATGCAGACAACATATAAAGCACTGCAATTCACATTTATTATTTTGATGAATTATATTATATTTGTATATCTGACAAACTCACTGCCCTCCTGGCTCAGTCTCCAAGTCTGAGCCAAACCCCTCGAAGTTTGTTTCGGAAGGCATTGGTATACATGTACTTCCACAGTTCTGCCTTGCAGCAGCCGGATTTGATATTCTGACATGTGCCCACCTTTGTTAACTATTGCCCCTGTAATTGCGTTTAATTAGGCACTCCCGCGCTGTGTGTTGTCACAGCCTGTAAGAACTGACAGATCTATGTTTCTTTGATGGGTACTCGATGCACAGTTTCAGCGGCACCTGCTTAACACCCTGTGGCCCACAGTCGACCCATGGAGCAGGTGAGTCAATCAGGCATTGTTTATATAGGTGGTTGACGCGCTGCATGGTCAGTGAAGCCATGTTGCATTTGTAGGGAGGGAGTGGAGTGAGGTGTCAGTCATCGTTGGCAAGGTGCCTAATTTTGACTTGACTCATAGAGTGGCGTGGCATGTCTCGGGAAGCAGCAGACAATGGTGTAACTAGATACAGCTCGCTACCATCTTAGACTAAGTGGGCCAGACAGAAAGTTGGTACCAGGTAGGTACCACAGGGCAGTGGAACAAAGCCAGAGTAATTGGCTTCTTCAACCGGATGGGGATTATGATAGCCAGAGATGGTGCATCAGGGACTGCCGATCTCTCGGCTGGCAAAGTTAGGTCCAGGGGGGGGGGGGGGAAGGGGGAGGGGTCTCCAAGAGACAAACTTTGACTTGGTCTGTATATAAGTTGCACTGGTGTATAAGTTGCACCCCTCGGCTGTGAGGAAAAAAGATATACAGTATACAGCCTACCCCATTATTTATATTTCAGAAATTAATCTAGTATATCCAATAGTAGAGCAGAATGTTATATGAATAGCATATTAGTTACATCACTTATATCATATGCTACACCAGCTATTTACAGCTACAGAACAGCACTACACGGCAATAGCACTTAAGGATCTAGCCTGAAAATAAGACAGTTGGAGAATGTGTCATCCCTTTCCCAACTGTCTTACAACAGTGACATGTTATTGTTAAGTTATTACAGATCTTAATTAAACCTGCGTGACGGTGGACTCTATAAGAGTAAAAACCTTAAACCCCTCTCTCCCTCGCTCTGTCACTTTAAGTATAGATCACAAGCACAGTAAATTTACTGACCAAAGGTGAGTGAGGGTGGGGGGGGGGGGTATAACACTATATAGCCTCTAAGACAAACCCTTACAAACACACCCACCCTCCTTCTCTTCTTACCTACCGTGTGGGAATACCAGGCAGTGGGAATGTGCGTGAAGAGTAAAGTAAATCTGTTAAGAGAGTGTAAAGCAAAGATTAAAGCCTAAAGCGTAAAGTGGGGTAGCCCAGAACCCTAGGCTGTGTGGGCTGAAACACATGATTCTTCAACCATAGCCATGGATTCATGGCTAAAAGTGGGGGGGGGAGGAAACAGGAAAACTAGGCCTACTCAGCAATTTATCACTTGCATCACGAGTCACAGAGAATTAATCAATTCAAGAAGTGAACCGTGATGTTCATAACTAAAAGCAAGTAGATCT
The DNA here is from genome assembly GCA_964019135.1 of Arenicola marina. Taxonomy (NCBI): domain Eukaryota; kingdom Metazoa; phylum Annelida; class Polychaeta; family Arenicolidae; genus Arenicola; species Arenicola marina. The sequence continues at coordinate 5,992,536 of OZ025261.1, forward strand.
ATAACGGGATGCAGATATCTTTACCTAGATGGAACACCAATAACCTGATTACATGAATAGACTGCTAAAATTGATTGTCAAACGGCCATCAAAAACACTTCCTACGGACAAACCTCACATGTCAAATGATAATAAGATAACTAGAGGCACATGCAAGAATCCCAAGCAAGAAGTAATTCTTGTACTTCTAGTTTTTCCTCCCGTTGTCATGATGACCTAGCGCTCAAACACCAGATCGATACGACTTTGCCATATGAATGGTATGGAAGAGGTTATGACTGAGCTGTATGCTGGTCCAGTCAATTTCAAACAAACTGGCATCGATGTATGTTACAAAGAGCTTACTGGTTCAAAATGACCAGTGATGATCCAACGCGGGTAAACTGATAATTTTATAAAACAAAGTCAAAACTTTGATAAGGGCCATGAATATGATCGTTCCCTAAACCACTTATACATATATATATTTATATATACACCGATCACGGTGATATATTAACCCCTAATTGTGTTATGGCGCATAATTTCAACCCCTACGACCATGATGCCGGGCGCCTGACGATAGCTCGTGGTGTCGGGCACCTGCTGAACTTTATCCCCTTATCAGTAACACTAGAGGATGTTGCCACAGCCGCACAGCGTCCCATCTTTTTCAAAGATTGCAATGACGGAGGCACGGTGTACGTCCAGTGCCCTACTAATTTTTTTCAGCTACCGAGAAACGCATATATATAGCAACGGTTGGGCCTATTTGGCAACCGTTCGTCCGCATGACACGATGGCTTATACTTACCGATCGTAATTTAATTTTCAAAAATATTGGTGACAGGCGCCCTATTTTTCTTCCCATAAATAATGCTTCAAGGTCTTATTTTAGGCTGTCGACTTATCAGCAGTCTTTACGCATTCACTGGTAAACGTACAAGGATCGAACGATTGCATACCTACAATAACTTGATAACGATGGCCGTCTCTGTGAAGAAGACGTTGCGAGCCGTGTCGCTGTTTATCTTCAGCAGATATCCGTTTATCAATGCGCTGTCATTTCTCTTGTTACTCGCCGAAAGAGCGGCGAGGGAAAAGTAATCTCCGGATACACTAGATATGCGTTGTTAATGAAATAACATATGGGCGATAATATAGTAAACTTAGCTTGAGATACTGTTTGATGATAAGATGCTGGTCTTAGTGTTACCTCAGCTCAGGGCAAGGTCTTGGCGCAAGTGCCCCCATGCAAGCCCGCTTCTCTAGGGGCACAACGGTAGCAATGTTAAAATCCTTCGACGTTAGTAGGGAATCGACTGTACCTTTTATCGTAATGTGTACGCGTACAATCATAGTATTTATGTATTCTAAATACTGTATTCTATGTACACCCACACATTATGATAAAAGCTACAGTCGATTCCCTACTAACGTTGAAGGATTTTAACATTGTTACCGTTGTGCCCCTAGAGAAGCTGGCTTGCCTGGGGGCACTTGCGCCAAGGCAAGGTCTATTTCCATCTCCGAAACCTAGTGGCTCTTGTTGGCGGAGCGTGCGGAGCCGCTAGGTTTCGGAAATGGAACTAGGCAAGGTCCTATCAGCAGATCAGTAGCAACGCCAACCGATTAACCCATTGTCATTTGTGACATGAATTCAATAGTCAATGCTCGCTGTCTGTCTGTTATAAGTATCAGCATGGTAAATTAATAAATTGATCATACAATAGTCAATACTGAAAGTGAAAGCCGTAAATAAATGTGACAAAGATTTGCTTGAGGCTTTAAAAGTAACCATTTGAAAGTGCTAGTGCATAGGGAGGGAGGGTGAGAATCTTGATTGTGAAAGAAACCAATTAGATTATACTCTTAAGCAAATTTTGATTACCTGGTACTTAATTACTTCATTATATGATCTTAACAACCCCTCTGATTATATTTCTATCTTAAAATTGACTGAGCTGTAATTTATATAGTTACTAACCATTAAAAACACTTCAAAACCACTTACAATTATTTTGTTGAAATATAAATAAGCATCTCTAGAGGCTTTAATTTATATATCATTCTTTTATATCTCTCTCTCTCATACATTGTTTTAGATACCCACCAATAGAACCCCTGACAGTATATTGCCATATGGGGGTGTTCATCCTGTGTGGGATCTGTATGGGCTTTGACATGCGTCGGAGAGAAGCAGCCATGGTGCATGCCTGCCAACTAGTCTTCCTAGCTGTCACTTACTACACCAATGAGAAGATGGATTATGATGATTGGGTCCGGGTATGTACAATGGTTTGCTGTATATCAAGTCTGTTATCCCTGTTTTACATTATAATTGTTACAATTGTAATTGTATGGATAGAATAGTTGGCATCCTTTCTGCACAAATGTATTTTATCTAATTATTGATTTATTACATATCGGTACATCATGATCATTTTTTTATACATATTGAACTTATTTTAATTAATAAGATAAATATACCTTTTGAAAAAAATAATTCTTAGAATATGAAGCAGATGCCCTATACAGTCCCCAAACATTAAAGTTAATTCCTTTCTTTAAGTATAGCTGAAACATTGCTACTTGTGGGTAGCTTTAAGCTGAGATTGACAAATTAAGCTTCAAGGCAAATTGTGACTTTATATATTTTATCTCTCACAGATCAAGATGGCGCTACACTCTATTGGGCTAGCCGGACATTTCTTGTTATACAGTCACTTCACAATGGCCGAACCCAAGTCTCCTCAGGTGATGCGTCTGGGCGAGACTCTCGTCGGCATCTACCTGGCCTGCTCAGTGTACATGGTGCTGCAGAACCCGCAAGAGAAGGCGGCCTTCATCAAACACATGCCTTTCGGGTCGGTGTCTCTCTACGTATTCGCCGTGTTAATGGCGGTAGCCGCGCTCTGTTACCTGCCGGGACTCTTCGTCAATGACGTCACGCAGGCCCTCGTGCCGCTCACCTTGGTGACGACCTTGTTTTATGACTGCGACCTGCACTACTGGACGCAGCGACGCGGCATGGACTACTGGAACCAGATGAGGCTGGTGTTCGATAACTTCGCCATGGTGGCAGCCGGCGTCATGTACTTAACATGCACGGAGAAGCAGACGTATGATGACGAGACGAAGCGAGATTAACGTCGTTTTCTTCAACAGGAATGACGTCATGGACGCAAGCGAAGACATGACGTCATCCACGACCAATAATGAAGCTATTAGGCAGAACTTAAAAAAATACAGCTGCTGGGTAGTCGTCACAAGTGATCAGTAGATGTTCAAGACATCCTCTCGCGTTACATGCGATTGAAATGATTGTCGTCACCGTTGCAATGATGCTGCCCCAGGATAGTGACAGATATTTTATACTAGTTATTTATCCCAATTTCCTAAAATTTATTTTTAGCAAATATTCCGGTTATATGGGTTTTATTTGTCATGGTAAGGTCGACGTTTGTGGTAAATGCTCTTGCGTGTTCGAATAAGAGAGCCATATTGAAACAATGGTTGACGCTATTATGGATGACCGACCGTTTTTTTTTAGGGTTAACCGAGTCTAAGGAGTCCATTATCCCAGAAAGACCTATTTTTGTACCTTTCTCCCCATTCCAGAATAATTTTTTAAATTTTAATGTTGATTCTTTTATATGTTACATGCACAAGTTGTTAATAAAAAGAAAAGTGTGGCTATGAAGAAATATTGCGCTGAGTGATATATTGGTGTTTTTCGCCATCTTTGAGCACATATTTGTTAAGGCTGGAAACAGAACCTCTTTGTGTGATGAAGTACCAGATTTCTGACGCATTCTTTCGGGACTCTGGTATCTACCAGGATGTGTAGCTATAACAGCGCAGTGCGTTAACAATTTGAATGGAGCCAGAGTTTGTGTGGGATTACTTCGCACCTGCAATAATAATAAAGAGATAATACATACATATTTTGCCCTTTAGCCTTTCATATTTCAATGAAAACCAATTAAACAGTTATCACTTGAGAACATAATGGCAGGTTATATACAAAACTTGTTTAAATAGAAAGTAGTTAAATAATATGTATAATCTGATATCAATGTTTTATGAAACTGAAAAGCAATAAGAGGAGAGCGCAATGACATTTCTATATTTGCTGTCTTGCCACAAGGAACAAGAAGAAAGGGCAAAAAATGTTTGTCGCTAGTGGGACACTGCCATTTACAGTGCAGAAACTACAGGTTGATGTGGTACTATGAAGCATTTTAAGGGGCTATTACAATTTTGACTGGAAGGGTTTCCCAGAGTTCGTAGGCAGGCGCATTAAAAGCGATGGATTACCGTACAATAAAGCCAGGTTAGCTCAGCCGTTGGAGTATCGGACCGTTGAAAGTAGGGTTGTATGTTCAACAGTCTTTCTGTTTACGGATGGAAACAACCATTTTCTCAGAAAAATGTGTCTTCCCCCAGTTGTTGAAGAATTCTAGTCTGTGATTCTAAGGCTACTGGGCAGATTAGTTCTTGCGGCCCAGTCTGTTCGCATGCTTACACTTTGTCGTTATAGTATCATTAATCATTAATGCAATGAACATTTTTCTGTGATAAAATTGTTCACGGAGAGTTCATTGACATTTGTTATTCCCTGAATAAGTCCATGAATCGCGTAATAGTATCGTGGTGGCTTCCGTGCAATAATCGATTTCGTTTCTCGTAGCTCTTTTTTCACTAATCACCCACGTCCAGGTCTTTCTCTAACAATAAATATCGGATTGTTCCGTCATGAGGATAGCCGCCCCATAAGTCTGTATCGAGTTTGTAAGCATACATGAAGCTCCATTTCGACAAGAACAAAACAAAATATGCAATGCATAATACCTATCATAAAATGTATTCATGGAAATTTATTCTCAATACATGGGAGATATGTTGAAACAGCCATTACATCTAGGAATAACGTTTCTAAGATGACATCTCGCCGAGAATAGCTTGAAGTATTACCTATCCAGATCGACGAGAAATTTCAATTTAAAATACGTTACACATTTAATATCATCAACAGTCAGCATCACAAATCCGGTGTAAAATATAATTGTGAACAATTAATACTCATTTCTGCATATGAACTCTTCGCCCTGTGAAAACTAACAATTTCCATCGCATGGTCTCTTATCTTAACGAGAGGAAAATCCGCTTTGTTCGTAACACGTGTCGCAATTTTCCACTTTAATGGTCTTAGGAATGGAGTGACTTGTGATATTTCGTGCATGGGGTCAGCGGCCATTTCTCAAGGGTCTTCAGGTACTGAAACATTCTTATATATCACCTGTACCAAGATTAAAATATATATATTTAAACATCCTGCAATCTGTGATGACGTGAGGAACGTATGATCACGTGATCCCCATGAGCGACCACGTGGCTACGGGACGCGCGACTATCACGTGAAGTAGAGCGGCTTCTTGACGTTGATGCCGTACTCGGCCAGGGCGGGTGTCAGGTCCTCCAGCGTCAGCGTGAACCGCTTCTCTTTGCCCTGCTTCTTGGAGCTCTGTCCCCAGCCCTTCATCTTGCAGTGCTGCAGGGCGTCGTTGGCCACGTCCGACACGAACTTCTGAGCCGCCAGCGAGATGAGGCGCACGATGCGCGGGTCTGTGGATTCGAACCCGGCACGGTTCAAGTAGTAGGCGGTGACCGAGTCGGGGACGGTGGCGGTGTAGTCCTCCAGCTGCAAGACGAAGTCACTGAGCGACACGCCAGCCGTACGCACCTCCCCGCCGCCACCAGAGGGCAGCTCCAGCTTCTTCTCGGCCATCGGTTTGTCGGCCATGTTGAATTTCAGTTGGCACTTATACTATAAAGAGCTCGCCTAAAACGTGGGCACTTTTTCGGTACAATGATCCCAAGGGAAACGCGGGTGAGATCAGTCCATCTATCTCTGAACAGGGACTAGATATAGTTCGCGATTTTTGATTACAAAAACGTCCTGGAGGTCCTGGAAGTCACGTGATACAGGCGGTGGTGATTAGGATAAGAAGAGGATGCTAAATGCCATCGCCACACAGCAAACCGCTACATACGGGCTTTTCCTCTCGCCTGAAGCAAAGAAAAAACAGAACTCTCATCGACACAAAAAAAGTACACTCCATAATGTACTGTGTATCACCGGTTTATATTAAGTGATTCAAAGAGCCATATTAACTATCATACTAATATGCTGCGACATGTAAACTAGTATAAAAGATGAATAAGATTCCCAGCAGGAAACTAGTTTAGCATGAATAACAAAAGTACTTCTTAAAAATGAATTTTAAAACATGTCATGTCATTACACATTCTAAATGTTTTTGCAGAAGGAAGTAGGACTTCAGTTTACACAGGTTTGTGCATTTGTAAGGATGCCAACTGTGACAGAATGACTGAAATGAATGAAAGTCTTTTCCTCTGGTAAATTTGAAAGCATCAAAATGTGGTCTGCCTGAAAAAATGACTTCAAACAAACAGACAAAACCGGAATACATACCTATCCTTGCACACTTCCAGAAGATACCCAAGAGACTGCAAAGAACAAGAAAATATGTATACAGACTTCACTGCAAAGTTTGTTCTTTCTTGCAGATTCAGACCCAACATCTATATTTACTTCATGTTTTCATTCAATCGATAACTAGTTACAAATTTGAGCAAGCAGATAGTTTAGCATTAACATCTAGTCATAATCTTCACTGAGCAAAAACTTCAAGACATTAAGTTGGGAGAGGGGGTAGTCACTAGTGTTGTCTGTAGGCACTCTCCTACACTGTCTAAAGCAGTGTGCATGCTGTCTTCCTGTCCACCGTATTCTTACTCGTAAGATATTGTGACACATGCAGAATGGCAAGTAATTAAAGGCATCAGAAATCCTGAGATATAACAATCAAAGATATTCATACCCTTCCTTGTTTTTGTCCAGCAGTCTGGCAGCGATTGCTCTTAGATAGGCACACGTGCAGATCAACAAGAGTACCACTGTCAACAAACTTTGGAAGTTGAAAATTGCAGACTGGAAAAAAGAAGAAAAATACTAAATGATATACCACATACCATAAGACACAACACTTAACTTATTACACTAAAATGTCGTTATCAAACTTCACTTGAGGCTTGATTGCCCTAACTCTTTACATTCTATGACATCAAAGCTACTATTTAAACAAATTCGGCAGGGGGAGGGTTTTGCCAGATTGGCGGTAGGCTCCTTCACTGTTGGAAAAGCCATAAATACTATATAACACTCATGGAAGGAGCCATTACAGTCAGTGAATATATATCAGAAGATCTTAATCATGCATGTTATAATAATGTTCTGATGGCGAAGCTTGCAGAGTCACTAAGTTTTGCAGATGGAATTACTCCTAGAGAAGTTTATAAACGTTTAAGGTAACATGTGAATTTGCTGTTGCAAACCTCAGAAAATAAATTATGTTTAAACCAAGCAGGTTTGCCTGGGGGCATTTGCACCAAGCTAATAGCCTGCTGGTGATCACTAGTTCCATATGAGACAGTTGTTCCTCCACACAATAGTCTCATATCCGCAGGCCGGAAATGTGGGTGGAAGATTGTGTAGGCAACTGACTGCTCTTAATGGCGAGTCCCGCCACCATTTTTAGCCTGGGTCCCAAACTTTGTAACAGTCAATTACCTGTGACAGAGGGTGCTGCTGTTGTCCTTAAGTTCAAAGTAAGCGACTGACAAGGCCCTCTAGTGCAGGGTCATATACTAATGGCGAGGAAGAACCAAGTTGCATTCACAGTTACCAGCATCTGCCAAAAACTAATATGGCAGATTGCTAGTTCGGAAATATTGTGTGCTGCAACAATTCTTTGCGAAAATATAACCGAAACAACCCAGTGTCGACACACTTTTGTTCAAGCACACATTATAATAAAAGCTACAGTTGATTCCCTACTAACGTCTAAGGATTTTAACATTGTCACTGTTGTGCCTCTAGAGAAGCGGGCTTGCCTGGGGGCAGTTACGCTAAGTGGCGTCACATGGGGCTACAGTTCAACAAATTTAACGCTGTCTACTCCCAACTTGGATATGTCGCGCACCTACGTTTTATTACACATGCTATTCTTTTCCATTAGCAGAGTTCCGACCTGACTCAGGTCGGGACATAAATGGGTCGCTTATCTTTATTAAACCTCCAAATGGATGCATTACATATATATTCCAGTAGAATGGTATCTTAGCTTTTGTTTCAGTGGAAATTGAAAGCGAAATTCGACATCAGTAATGCTCTGCGATATTTTTATCATGCAGCCCCATCAAATTTGCGTGGCCATAGCCCACTCGGTTATTACAACGGTGCTATTTCAAGGTCAAGGCCTCGTGGGTCAACTTCTCAAATACGGATTGACAAGTGTACCGTCTGACACTCATGTTTGGGCTCAACCTTCCGACCTTTTATTGTAGATGCCGTGAATAAAAAATTACATTTATGTAGTAGGATGTAAGGCAGTAAATACCCAGTAAGTATGCATCGCACTGGAGCGTATTTCACCCATTGCCACACGGTAGGGTATATCTCAAAATTGTATAAAAAAAAAAGGTAAATGGGCTCACACACATTTATTGAGTGAGGTATTGTAGTTTTAAGAACTAAATTGTGTTGGGATAACCTTCTTCTTCAATCATAGTCTCACAGTAGCATTATTCAATGCACAATTAATCTTTTAGAACCCGGTGAAATCGGCAGGGGGGTCTCACAAAAGCTGTTGCTAATGGCGTGAATAGGGTCGGCAGCTAGACTCTGTAGCCACACAGAGTCTAAAGTCGAAGTCATAAATGCTGTAGCATGTCGTTTCGGCCCATATTTTCCACGAATTTGTCGCGATCGCTCTAAAAAAGCAATACCATTGGCAGCAAACGCAGTTCCGCAAATATACTAAAGCACACATCATAAGATGACGTAGTTGCCATGGTGCTGAACGTACTCCGAATAATACATGCTCTATATGCACGCCATGGCAACTATAGAGCATTTCATTGTCTGTGATTTAGTTTATTTGCGACAAAGTGTCTGTTGGCAATGGAGTGTCAGCATGGAGAAATAGTATTTATATCTTAAAAAAGGATAACCTCGCAATACACACGTAAGTTTGGTATCATTAAAATTGCACAGTGTTGCTTTCTCACGTCAGTGATTTTTAGAGTGATCGCGACAAATTCGAAATGGCACGCTATGGTGTTTATGACTTTAATTTTAGTGTGGCTGGACTAGTAATGGGGCTAGTGATCACAGGCACTCATTTCATGGGATCACAGACACTTGATTCATGGCATGGAAGTCTTACGCCCTGTGTATATGCTCTATATAACAAGGGTATACACACTGGCCCAGGACAGCCATCCCATGTCATCTGGTCATGAACCGAGTGCCTGTGCAACTGCCAGTGGCAGTGATCAGGTGATAGGCCTAACCTGAAATTAACAGTTAACAACTAAGAATTATGATAGATTATATAAACAGATATCTCTACATAATTCAACACACTTAAGAAAGAGACATTCCCGATGTGTTACCATTATGTTTCACCCTGCATAAAGATGACGATATTATTTAAGTTTCATTTCATTTCAACATCAATTTTAACCGCCTTTTCCAACAATCAACGCCACATCCTCAGTGCAAAGTAATCGTAAGCCGTATTCTCTATTTTTCCAGTAAAATATGTTAGCTCCGCGAAAAAGAAGTGTCGTAACATTTGTGGCCCTGAAATAAACGTCGATGCCGCACCAGTTTAGCGTATCCAGAGGCAGAGGCAGAGCGCAAGTTTCATTCAACTCGGCCTCAGCATAATCCATATCAGGAAAAGTAAAATAAAATAACTAAGCTTAGCCGTGTGTACAACTAATTACTGACTGTACCATTTAAAAATAGCGATAATGTTTTATTATCTGCCAAAAAAAAAAAAAATCCGAAAGATCTGTAAATTCATATCATGCGTTGAGGTGCGGGAAAGTCTTGGAGAGAAAATAAAAACGAATTTATCAATTTTTAAAATCCAAACACTGTCATTCGACAAGCAGCCGAGCATTTTTCTATATGACAAGAATGCACATATGCAAAGAAATCTCTGTGCTCTGTTCAGTAATCTCCCAAACTATCATACTCTAATCATTGGTGGATTTTTGTCACTCATTTAACGAAACGGCCTGGGGTGGGGGTGGGGAGGGATACTTCGAATCCCTCACCCCTAAATCATCGGTGTGCTTCGACCCCCCCCCCCCCCCCCCCAGCTGTGGTAAGATTATGTTATGGTATCCACCCCTCCCCCCCCCCCCCCGCTCTCCCTGGTCGATCCCCAACTGGACGGATCCTGCGTCTATATCAGTATCAAATGTTTGGCACAGTCAGTAGATCTCGTTCATATAAATATGATTCCTCTATCGGATAAGTTGTGCGCAATTGTTTTTTAATTAGGCGGCAGATATTATTCACGCCGACTAGGCCTATCCTGCGATGGCAAAACAGAAATGCGTCTGTGAATATAAACAATCTCTAACTCCTGTTGAAATCGAGGTTGGACCCAAAACAAATATATTCGACTATTTTGATAACAGCTGCGTTCTCGCAGAGGGGACACACTCTGACAGAAATGACATCCTAGCAGTACTGACCTTCTGATTGGTTTATATCATCGTTGACCTCATGTCACAACAATCATGGCCGCGCCGAGGACAAGCAACATGACTAAAGTCGAAAATTTTGCGCTCTTTTCTCGAATTCTGGTGATAGTGATACAGGTAAGTCTTCCCGCTCTTACAGATGAAGGTTTTATCACAGGTGCCTCAACCGTGGGTCGGTAGGGCGGGAGGGAGGGGGGGGGGGGGCGGCCGGCTTCACACATATGTCATATAATCTTTATATGACATATGTGTGAAGCCGGCCGCCCCCCCTCCCGACCCACGATTGAGGTACCTGTGGTTTTATTAACCCTGAGGGTTCACAGATAGAAGTTGGCGCAAGTGCCCCCAGGCAAGCCCGCTTCTCTAAGGGCACAACGGTAACAATGTCAAAATACTTCGACGTTAGTAGGGAATCGACTGTAGCTTTTATTATAATGCGGGCGCGTACAATAATATTGCCTACGTATTCTTTATGCCTTGTTCTATCTTCTGCATCAAGAAAGTGTGTCAACACTAAATTGTTCTAGTCATATTTTCGAGCTGGTGTAAAACGAGGAAGTCACTGCGGAAGTAGATAACTTCTGAGGAAGTACTTTTAGGGCTGATGTCCGGCAGATTTGGTGGCAGGTACACATATATAAATGATATGAGCTGAAAGACTTACTTGTTTGCATGCCTGCAGAAGTCTCGTCGGCGAACTGAAATCTCGTGCCCGTGGCTGCCAGCCGGGGTGTGACGAGAGGGGAGGGGGGAGGGGGGGTGGGGTGGAGAATTGCTGGCTGGTTGGTGAAGCCTGGGCAAGAGTTGGCATGGGTAGTGGTGGTGGGGGTGGGGTGGGGGGTGGGGTAGTAGGGGGAGGGCAGATTAAGCGGACGGGTCGGGGGTATTGGGGTGGATCGACGCACAGTGAATAACACATTGGCTAATTGCTGTCTAGACCGGTTGAGCGAAGTGTCAGGTTTCACATCAAAAGCTCTCACAAGTAACCTATTAATATCACTCATTTCTCAAATTGCTAGTTTCTATTGGTGTTCAAAGACGTGTCGGTCTGTTTAATATCTGTTATAAAACTGAGTCATCAACCCCTGCCTTCTTACATTCACGCAATAAACAACTAAACCAGGAGTAGGAGTGAACAATAATGAAATGTTTTATTCCATTCAAGATAAAATGATGCGATAATGATACGTCCCAAACTTTGTAACAGTCAATGACCTGTAACAGAGGGCGCTGCTGTTGTCCTTAAGTTCAAAGTGAGCGACTGATAAGGCCCTCTAGCCGAGAGTCATATGCTAACGGAGAGGAGGAACCAACTCACATTCGCAGGTACCGGCATCCACCAAAAACAAGTATGGCAGATGGCTGGTCGGGAACAGTTGTGTGCTCCAACATTTCTTTGCGAAAATATAATCGAAACAACCTAGTGTCGATACACTTTCTTAATGTCAGAAGATAGAACAAGGTATAAAGAATGCGTAAGCACTATTATTGTACGCGCCCGCATTATAATAAAAGTTACAGTCGATTCCCTACTAACGTCGAAGGATTTTAACATTGTTACCGTTGTGCCCCTAGAGAAGCGGGCTTGCCTGGGGGCACTTGCGCCAAAGATAGAAGTAACTATTCGTATAAAACCCATTCCGTCCAACTTCGCTAACACGTGAGACAGTATCCATTGGCATTGGCATTGGCAAATGCCATTGCATTGGCCATTGCTGATTGCCATTGCCAAGCATTGAGCAGATTGGCATTGGCGTTGAGTTTGGCGCCCACGTCAGCCCCATGCTTGGTGGTGGACAGCTCGAAGCCAGTGAATTTGGCTCCTGCTGCGGCCTAATGAAAGGGTATGGGTAAACCACAAAATGGACTCCGTTTCGCGAACGGAGTATCAATAGGCGAAACAGAGTGATTGGGTGGCCGTATTGGCGGTAATGGTAGTGTGACGTTGTAAAGTAGGAAGTATAACATGTTATCCATCAAGGTATATCCATTAGGGAAGGGAAAACCACAATATTTTTGAGCTGTAACGTTTTTCAGTTTTTCACCCAAATATAGTTTGAAAGTAACACTGCTTCTAAGTAATCAAAATGGAAGGAATTCATCTGGTATAGTACCAGTAGCATAGTAAATGTTAAGCAGTGGTGTATTTGATGGCAAACTGTTAATTTATCATCAGTTACATTCATTTCAATTTTCGCGTTTGAAGGACAATTAATATGGTTAAATTTAATATAGGGTAGGCAGACTATAACTTAAGCGTAAAGCCCTCTGCCAGGAAACTTGGTAACCTGGTAATCCGGGTATATCCCCATGGTAGACTGAAGACATTACATATCAGTTTACCGGGTGATACTTCCTTTATCCATCTCAGGGTATAGTACATTCATTCGGTATGCCGATGTGCCTGTTCAAAACAGCACAAGACATTCAGGAGTGGTGGATTGAAGAATGATTGTCTAGCCTGGGCTCGCGCGAGGATATTTTTTTCATTAACCAATTTGGCTAATTCAGTGGAAAAACATTAGCCAAAAGTAGCCAAATATTTATTCGAAGATTTTCTGGTTCCATTTGTTGAAAAAAACATGAATAAAAATGTGTTTGTAGTTGAAATTTTATATTCGCCATTTTGGCGAGTGTCCAGGAAGTTCTTATCGCCAAATCCCGAATTTTCTCGCCAAATGGCTATTGGCGAATGCTAACGCGAGCCCAGCTAGCCTGGTTTCATTGCCCCTAAATGAGCTTGACATGACCAGTGTTAATATTTCATTGCAATTCGGCATTGCCAGACTGGCAGATCTAGAAGAGCTTGAGTATACAAGGTGGCCTTCAAGAAATGTGCCCTGTCAGTCCAGACCCAGGTGGTGTATTACAGAAGGCACTAAAGGCTAACTCTCATGCCAGAGGGTGCTCATTCTTGCAACACAATAGCCATATAAGCAGCTGAGCACCCATTGCTATTAAGAGTAGAACCAACCTTGTTTTTGTGGAGATCTGGAATGAGCAATATTTTTCAAATGTTGGAGAGTGGCAGAAGGTTTGTTTTTATGGATATTTTGTAGACATGAAAATGTGATATATATGTGGCATCTTCATCGCATTTTGGTGGAATCCAGAAATCATTGCCACCATCCCTTGCTATTGGACAAGCTCAGAACTCCATGACCCTCTGATCTGCCCTGCGATAGGTGGACTATGTTACAGGGCTAGGCATAGCCATAGGCCTAAGTGGTGCAAATACTCCCCTCCCCCTCCCCCCCCCCCCATTGAGGCCCACTTCTCTAGTGGCACAACAGTGTCAACATTATAATCCTTAGACATTAGTAGGTAATCAACTGTAGCTATTATCATAATGTAGGTGCGTACAATCATAGTGTTTTCATATCCTACATACCTTGTTCTACATTCTGACATGAAGAAAGTGTGTCAACACCAGGTGGTTTTAGTTACATTTTCACAAAGAAGTGTTGAGCTTAGCCTTTTCCCACCAACTGCCATTCCAATGTTTAGCTCTATACCTAGCGGCCCAGCCACCATTTGCACAGTGTGAAGAAACTGATCATCCTAAATCTGAAGCTCAAATTATCTTGCACTCTGGTATTCTATGTATGTGTTTGCATTTGTTAGTTCACATCATTACCATCTTGTAATATGAAATTTGAGATTGATAAAGGTCATTAGAAAGAGTATTGGTGTGGAAAACACCCCTTTCGCGAAAATATAACAGAACCGATCCGGTTTTGAAACCGTTTCTTGATGTCATAAGATGGAACAAGGTATACATTATACATGTAAACAGTGATTTTGTATGTACACATTAAGATAAAGGCTACAGAATGCATAAAATTGACCTAAAACACAAACAAATTCCACTTCAATTCATTTGAAAATTAGACCTGTGCAAAACGTGTGGTTCTCTTTGGTCTTGATCTGAAATAGTCTGTTCTTTTCAGGCGATTTTCAACTTGCTGATGCCAGACCACGATGCCAAAGTGTTCCTGCCCCCGACGGAGCCTCCCCAAAACTACCTGAACTCCATCGTGGGCTTCCTGCTGAGCGGCTTCCGCCGCTGGGACGGCGTGTACTTCGTACACATCGCCGAGCACGGCTACACGTACGAGAACACCCTGGCCTTCTTCCCCGTCTTCCCGCTGCTGGTCCGCCTCCTGGCCAACACCGCCCTCCTCCCCCTCCAGTGGTGCCTCCATTACCACAACGTCCTTCTCGTCTCGGGCGCCGTGCTCAACCTCTTCGTCTTCGTCCAGTCCGCCAAGGTGCTGCACCAGCTCGCCTCGCGACTCCTGGGCGACCCGGTCCTGGCCAACAAGGCGGTCCAGCTCTACTGCATCAACCCCGCCAGTATCTTTTTCTCGGCGGCCTACTCCGAGACGGTGTACGCGTTCTGCACGCTGTCCGGGCTGCTGAAGCTGGAGGACGGGCATTTCTTCTCGGCCGCCGTGTATTTCGGGTTGAGCGGCGGGACGCGGTCGAACGGACTCGTCAACGTGGGGTTCATCCTCTACCGTAAATTCCGCGATATGCTCCAGGGTCTGGGATCCGTCCAGCGGTCCAGATCCACCATGTTGAATTATGGAAATGTGTTCATCGCCGTCGGGTCGATACTCTGGTTCACGCTGGGGCCCACGGTCTTGTACGTCGCCGTCTCGGTGGCCCCGTTCGCGCTCTACCAATACCACGCCTACCGAACGTTCTGCAACCCGAACGCCTCGCCCAACGACTTGCCCTCGCAGATCCTGAACTACGGAAGCTCACAGCGGTACAAGATGCCGCACGCCGGTCCGTCCCCCTGGTGTGGCGACGCCCTCCCGCTGTCCTACGGCTACGTGCAGAAGACGCACTGGGGGGTGGGCTTCCTGGAGTACTACGAGTACAAGCAGATTCCCAACTTCCTCCTGGCCCTGCCGATCGTCATGATATCCCTGGGTGTGGTGGTGTGCTACGTGGCGCGGAACCCGGTGCTGTGTCTGACGCTGGGCTGCTACCAACCCCCCAGGGACGCGGGCCGCTACAAGAAGACGGACGACCTGGAGGAGGAGGGCGGCGAGCAGTACGGCGTCTACTGCAGAAGATGCTTCGTCCACGTGGTGCATCTGGCGGGGCTGCTGGCCTTCGGGCTCTGCTTCATGCACGTGCAGGTCAGTGCCAGGCGTGTGGGTGTGTGGTGGGGTGGGGGGGGGGTGGTCATGGTCTCCCTCTGCCAGTGGTACGGGGCATAGTTTTTAACATGGAAGCTTTATTTCGCACTATTCAGGCCAGTGGCGCATAGTACAGAATACATGTACATTCGAGCAGACAATGGACAAATGATGGCATTTCGAATTTCCATGACCTGATGCACAAGTGTTTTAAACTAACTAATAAATTTAAACGTCATTGTTAAAGTGACAGTTTTGGAATTAACGTTGGATGATTTGGTGAGTATTAGCACTGTGAGGTACAGATGTGTTATCATGTTAACATGTCCTCATGTTACGAGGCAAAATAACGGCAGAATTTTCCCAAACAAGATGCATCAGTCCGAGAGAACAAATATATTATATTACAACAGCCTTTCATTGATTGCACGCAATATATTTATACTTCCCCAAACTTAGTATCTAGATACAGAATACAAGTCAAATTCAGCTGTTTTCTATTCAAACGTTTCCCATGTGGCAAATTGCTGCGTGAGGCAGTTTAACAGATAGAGAGATAGCTTTATTGTTTTCCAGGCCATCAGGCCCACAGATTATGTATAGGTATGACCTAAACATGGTAACACTGGTTCAAGTAAACACGTTTTGATTAATTTAGTGGGTAAAGTTAAGTGCTGAGTTTGACATATTTAGTTCTCTTATGTAAAGCTTTCCAGATATAGATCGATACATTCCGGAGATTTCAACAGCTTGGATTCGGTCATAACGCCCCCGTGGCTCTTGGCTTCCCCCCCACTAGGTGCTGACCCGCTTCCTGCTGTCCGCCTGTCCCGTCATCTACTTCTTCCTCGCCGCCGTCACCACTCGCCAGGAGCAGCGTCGGCCATTCGCCAGGCGGCGCAACCCGTACAGCATCTTCGGCGGCCCGGGGGAGGGCGGCGGGCAGCCCCCGGCCGGGGAGAGGGCCTCGGGGGAGGAGGAGGAGGATGGGTTGGCGTCGGGAGCCCTACTGGAGTGGGACACTGGCTGGGTCAGCAAGTCGATCGCCGTCTATTTCCACATGTATTTCTTCGTCGGAATCGGTGCCTTCGCCAACTTTCTGCCCTGGACTTGACCTGGTCGGGGGGGGGGGGGGGGGGGTGGGGGGAGTAATTTATTGTGTGTGAGGATGTGTGGACATGTGTGGATGACGAAGTGGGGGGGGGGGGTAGGAGAGGATTTCTGTGCCTGTGATATTTGAGTGGTGGGGCTGGCATTGTAAGAATCAGACCGTGGATTTGTTACCAATAACGATTAAACGCTGATTGATAGCGCAGCATTCTTGCAGCGTGAGATGACTAGGGTGACTTTTCACCCGGCCGGTATATTATACTCCTCTGTCACCGATACCCCATCAAGACTTGTGACATATTTGGCAGCCACTTAAATATAATTTATATTTTATTCCTTTCCACGTGTTTGATACATGACGTATCTTATCCTCTGTCGCTGGGAAAGTGACTGGACCCCGTAGATCGGCTGGGAAGTTGCGCAATGTACGATGTTTCAGACCGATATTTGTCTCAAATAACAAGTTAATCTACGTCAAATCTTGTACTTTGCTCTCGAAGATGGGCCCAGTGTTGCGATTAATGTTGTGTTGGGGCCGATCGCATGGTTAATACGACACTATCGGAGAGGACAATCAACCTACGTAGAGAACTTATATCAAGCAAAGCCTTTAACTTCCGCCATTGTAGCTCAAGATCAAAACTCTCTCACAACTTTTGTTGCAATGTTTCAATTTTTACTTTATTTTTTCGTAAAATGATATTTATTATTGATCTATTTATGTCAGTGACATTTTGTTTATGATGTCCATCTATACATGCGGGGATGAATTGTGGAAGTGGAGGTGGGGGGTGGGGGCACGAAGACCAGTTATAAGTCTTTAAATAGTAGAAGATTTGTGTTTTTGAGATGTATTTAATATCGTGGTTGGTCATGTGTTCGTAAGTTCTGCGTTCACATAGAAGCAATGTATTTATTAACGTTATCTATTATGTGCAGATCTGGTTTCCGATCTGATCTACCGATGCCAGAAAGAAACGAAAGAAAATGGGATAACGCTAGATTATAATATCTTGTGGCTGACAGGTTGCATTCTCCCAGCAGAGGTGGCTCGTTCCTACTGTCTGCTGCACTATTACGGTCTTGGTGTCACAAACGGCATCTGATAATTGGTTAGATCGAAATATTGATGTTTTATAGATTTTGAAAACAAATTGTATGCCTTTAACCTCGATCAATTCCAAAGTATACGTCCAAAATAAGCGGTCTGAAATTAATTAAAATGGACTCATTGGTTTGGTCCCGACAGTAGCAGCACCCTGAGGACTATAACTTATGCAAGTGATATCAAATTACGAATTTTTATTATTTATTTGATTACATTTATTTTCAAGTTATCAAGGATGGTAAAATGTTATGCGATGCAGCAAGACGCCTTCTGGCGGGAGATCGTGGCCGGTTAATGTCGCACACGAGTGGTAAAGGGGAGGGGGTATGTTGCAACAGCATTGAGACCCACTACCATATATTTCCTTGTGTCCATCACCCGTCGTGGTTGCCTCGCCATTGGTGAGAGATAAAATATATGATAAATCTTCAAAGCAAGATGGTGTGGTCCTGTTCTTATTTAGGCCGTTGGTTTTGGCGGTAAATCCGATGTTAATCTAATTAGATCGCAGTCTATAGAAGCAAACTGAGTACAGTGGTCCCTGGGTTATACGACTTCTGTTCTGCCAGCCCGAAAAGACCGTATAACGGAGGGGGTCTTATAATAGAGGGATGCCCCGAGATGGACAGTTTTCCCTCAAGTATAGCGAACACCGATCAGCAATCGTCTTCGAGTTAATTTCAGTTGACTATCACTCAGCACTGATGCTTTTATATTGTGGCGCTGATTATGGTTTCTTCAGCTCCGTGCCGTTAAATTGCATCGATATAGTTCCGTATTACGGTCATGACCAACGTCGACCGTTAAAAAAAACACGATATGAACGACACCGGTCAAAGCGAACTATTTCCTTCCCGCGATGCGCAGGACATTTTTTGCGAGCGTATCCACTAAATGATTAATCATATTCAGTGAATAGTGTGTTATTTGAGAGAAAAAAAACGATAACTATTGCGTAACGATACTTACGTGTTTTCACCGCTTATTTCTCAAGACCGCTGGTTTTCGGTAATTAGAACAATTGTTTACACGCCATTTAAACTGTTTTCCTTTCCACAATGCAACAGGAAATTTTTTTGCGAGCGAATCCACTAACCAACGTAATTATTAATTGCAAATATAGTAGCACAATCTAAATGGCGTAAAATAATTGAAAAGAAAAGATCGTTATTGTCCATCGATAATTTTCAGCGATCATTTGTGCTAGCTCCCCGCACGGTGGCGCTACGCAAGCTAGCTTTTACCGCTGCTGTCGGCTGGGGGCAAATTTCAAGATTTTTGAAAAACGTTCAAATCAGCTGTAATTTCTTGCAACAATATAATTTTCAAAAAAAATCGTTAAAAATAACGAGCTTTGTGTATTTAATACAGCAAAAAAACATCTTGTACCCTTTCGAAAAAGTTATAATTGTGACAGAACTCTTTCTTTTCATCACCTGATTTCATGTGTTATTAGGCATAGGCTGGGTCCCAGCACCAATTTGTAGAAATGCGCGACGCATATTTCTTATTGATTTGCGCAGCGCCGCTCTGGCGAATGAGTGAAAATGCATTGGGGGACATAGGCGACAACAGCAATATAATGAAGCCCTAGTGGAGTGAGTCGAAGGCAGAGAGTGCATTTTGTGTTGGTCTCTGCCTGCGTCGGGCTCCGCTAGGGGGCCTTTCATTGGAACTCACAGAGCGCAATACCACACTCTGCCTTCGACTCACTCCGCCAGGGCTCCATTATAAAAAAAGAAGTGAAAGCTAGCTTGAGCAGCGCCACCATGCGCGGAGCTTGGCGCAATACGAGTGAGCGGGTTGCCTAGTCAACGATATCATAATGCGCTCAGTATATCTTTCTATGCTTACTTCTTGCATGCGTAGTTCCGTTTCATTATGCGCGGAAAACGTTGAAATTGCACTCCCTAAATTTGAGATGGGTGTATTGTTAAGCCTTATTCTCATATGGTATTTGGTGATATAGTTTTATATAAAAAAAAGAAACAATCCCGTTAATGGAGTCCCCATGTCCAATGTGCGTGATGCGAAAAGAAAGTCGTAAAATGCTTTGATCCCCCTCAGTATATGGATCCATCCATCCATTATCACTAGATGGGGACATATTCACTCCAGGGTAATTATTAAACATAGGCAGAGCTCTTGTGTTAATATCGACTGCTATAGCAGTGAGATCAAATACCAGTCTCCATTCATTGCGCCATAATCTTTGTCCCTCGTGTTATTAAAAAATGGAGGAATTCGCCCCAAATGCAATGCTCCCAGACATCCATTCTCCCCCGCGGTTTTCCTTGTGTGCTATCGATTGCTGATCCCCGCTCTATATACAGCCCCAGAAAATGGTCTATTACAACGTGGCACCGTCTGTGAAATACAAACTGTCACGATTTCCTGTTGATCAACTGTGAAGGGGAAATTAACAGCGAAATGGGGAAAACATTGTGGCGGTTCGGGGTTTGGCCAAGCCACGTCATGCAGCGATCGCAAACGCGACATTACAGATATCTGCTCCTATTTTTTCTGTACTTTTTTGGGGAGAGGGGGTTGTGAATGGAGGTCAATTAAGGAAATGAGTTCCCAGGGGAGCACTTATTATCTCATTCAACAACTATTGATCGCCGGTGGCGCTGTATTGATTGGTGGCGGCCAGAGGACAGATGTATGACCGGTGGGACGACGCGGCGCAGCCCCACCGCCGGCCAATTACGGGTTAAGACACTCAATCTCTCACGCTAGACTCGCCTCCAATGCTCCCCGGAGTAACGCCAATGTACGACTTGTCCCCGGGACGGGATGCACGGATTCCGGCTGAAGACCCCGGCGCCTCTCGCCCCCCCCCCCCCCCAGCCCCACCCTCCCTCTATCCCCTCCTGTCTCCATGCCATTCTCGCCCCGTCCATCCGCCCGGGCCGTCTCCCTCAAACTTTCCTGGTCTTGACGCCTTGATGGTCTGTGCGTACGTGCTGGGGGGAGTGTCCACCAGTCCTATATAGATAGCCCTGGGCGGTCAGTGTGGATAATGTATCGAACCTATACTACAGTGCTGCCCTCCCCCACCAAACCCTCCATGCTGCTTCACTGACTACACCCCCACATTCCCTCCAACGCCCCTCCCCTTCTTGCACCCACCCACCTACTGCTGTTGCCAATATTCCAACCTCGTCCTTTCATTTCCCGTTATCTGTGCCTTATAGTATCGGTGCCGCTGAGCACCGTTAGGGGACGTCCTCGTACTCAAGCCGTGCCGTACCCGGGGGTCTCCCGGCGCCTCCGCCGCGGCCGCCTATCACGCGGCTCGCCAGGCGGCGCTGGCGTCGCTCCCTTGGGGCCGGTTCTCTTTATGGACGCGTCGCGCGACGGCCACGGCCACTGCCGGCGAGTCCCCGAGTCTGAATAAAACATATCGAACCATGACGACTCGGCGCCCCCCCCCCCTCCCCCACACACACCACCCCCACCGGGTCTCCGGTCTCCAGTCGCTGGCGCTGTTTGGGCATGCGTGGGGCTCTGGCGGGTGGGGTGGGGAGGTGCGATTAGTCGTGGGGTAGGGGTGGATGGAGGGGGATATCGTGGCAGTGGGAACGAGGAGAGGTGGGGGAGTGGGCGGTCGTCGTGACGGTAAAGCTTGTATAAGGCTATATGTATAATAGCGGGGAGGTGGCGGGTGGGGTGGGGGGAGGTGGGCGAGGGGTAAGAGGTGAGGGCGAGGGTGAGGGAGGGAAGGGGGGCGTTGCCATGCCGTGTTTAGAGGGGATCACTGTGAGTCAAGTTAGCCAGGCCGCTGGCCCTACGGGAACCCACTCTAAACGGCCAGGGAGGTGGAGGGAGCCGGTGGTGGTGGGCAGGGGGCAGGAGCGCGAGGAGGGGAAGGGGGCTATGGGGTACAGGCCAGGGGCGGTCATAAGTTTGTTGGGGAGGGGGGGGGGTCCATGAACTGTTATAGGTCTGCCTTATGGAGTACGGGGTCATGCCCCTGCCCGTAGAGGGTAAGGGTCACCGAGCTGTGTTTACGCATGGTGGAGTTCGGAAACGCTTGAAGTCATATTTCCCCTCTCCCCACGCCGTGTTATGAGAAATATTTTACTATTACCTATTACTATTTTGGCCACCCGCCTGATTGTTGGCTCCCCCTCCCCCCCCCCCCCCCCACCCCGCCCCCCTCCGCCATTTCCTCCATACCTTGTGCCAGCTCTGCACTGGTGTTTACTTGCACAACTAGAACAGCCCCACCCCCCCCCCCACACACACACAGACACACCACCACCCATACTACGCCGTTATCTGGCCCACAAACTCGTCTATACGTGCTTTGCTAGCCCCCTTCGCCAACTCCTCCCCCTATCGTCGTCTATTACTCATGCCCCCTCCTCCTCCCCTCCCCCCACTTACCCCTCATGCAACCCGCACTCTTACCGCCAATCACTGATATTACTTCCTCAGTTTTACGTTTGTCACGAGCCCTTCACCTCAACCCCCCCCCCCCACCCCCACCCATACCCGTGCGTACATATCGACATCACTGAGCCGACAGCACAGCCACCCCCCGTACCGTCACCTCACCCACCCGTGCGACAGAAAAAAAGGGTCCCACCTATGTTTCAAGAGGGGACCCAAGCGATATCTCGACTGTACATATCTATCTATCCGCCGTCGCGCCCGGTCACCAGGTATAGGAAGCACGGAGACCCCGCGCGCCGCGCTCATATTCACATAAACACGGCCGAATGTCGTCTGCTCACCTTTAGTCCTTACTCAAGGTCGGCTGACATCTAAACCCCTGAAACCATCCATTGCGAGCGCGACAAATGACGCCACAAGGCCGCTGACTGCAGTCCCCACCAAGTGACCACGGCGTGTCGTCTGGACCTGGGACAGGCCAGGGCGGTATAAAACGGTCCCTGAAGGGCTGATAAATCCTGGCTGGAGAGAGGAATACATCCGTCATTGAAGTGGAATATCTGATGCGGTAGGAAACCCAGGCTTCAGAACATCAATCAAGTAGCAGTGTCGGTGGTGTGGGTTTTTTCCGAGAAGCGCTCCGCTCTGCCGAGCCAAGGTGAATAGCATGGGAAAAACTGTTAATCATATGCCTGAGCCTGAGTGCCTGTCTCGTTTGAGGTAAGATATTTTTTAATAAAGGTATTGTCGTCTCACGTAATACATCTTGTTACCGTAGGTCTCTCTGTCTGTCTGTCTGTCTGTCTGTCGTCTATCAGTGGAAAGGAGGGTAAAGGTTGCTAGAAACTTACTGAGGCGACTATAGCAATAACTGGGTTCAGTTGATAAATCTATAACGGCCCGTGGTGGCTGTATCAGACGATACAATATAAAGGTAGCGGGGGCGCTGCGGATAGGCTATAGGGGGCGGGTTGGGATCCAGGGGGGGGGGGTGGTGGAGGGTTGTCGCTGTGGATGCCGGTGGACCAGGGTACTTCGGAATCAATAACCATCAATAACAACCTACATGCTCATTGAACGGGTTAAAACAGCAACTGAAAAGGCGGGCGGAGTCCGCCCCCCCCCCCCCCCACCCCACCCCCAGCCCCGCCCTCCTGCCCGCCGCTTCTCACCAATCAGCCATTCCCTATATATATATCCCCCCTCTCTTCTATTCTTCTCACCACACCCCCTCTGTCTTGTGATTGCGGGCCAAGTCCTCCACCTCTACCGCCCCTCCCGCCCCGCTCCCTCCCGCCGCTTCCCACCCGTCTGCCATTCCCTATATCCCCCCCCCCCTTACTCCATTCTTCTCACCCCACCCCCTCCGTCTTGTGATTGCCTACCCGTGGTTCACATGAGATTGTCCCGATAAAAGAGCTCGCAAACGTACCGAGCACAATGATGGATACATGTGCTTTATCTACTGAGGTGGCAGATATGGGACAAAACGTTCGATAGATTGCTCGAGGAAGGCGTGTTCGACGGGATAGATATCGGACATGTACGCCGGATAGCATCTGAAGACAATTGGATAGGCGACAAAGTCAGGTACGTAAACACTTATAAATGCGTTTACACAAACCCAACCCTATTGGCGCAGTTACACACTCTTCAGACCCTTCAAAAACAACTCCCAAGCACTTCAAACTAGTAGCTTGTGGCAATGACACCCAGCTACCGTTGCCAGACGTTATAGGGAGCAAGCAGCCGATAGCATGTCAGCTCAGGTGTGGGGCGCCTATATAGATTTTTGTGCCGTGTTTTGTGTATCCATTAAGGACCACCCGAATGGTCTGGTGGTTAGAGGCGCTCTGCTTTCTCGGGTGAGCTCTGCCAGGCCAGCCATATCGCACCGCAGTTCGCGCCCCGGTGTGTACAAGATCGAAATGATCCTTTACGAAGACAGTAGGTGGTTAGTTACCCCAAGTAGACATGGCTATACTCTCTACCTTTGACCCCAGCCCCCCCCCCCCCCACCTCATTGACGCAACTGTCCTCCTCGAAGCACCCACTCAATGAACGGTGAGTACCTTGGTGATGGCATGAACGTTAATTACGCAGTCACACACCAACATCTGACGCGGCCAATCCATTCTCCATGTTAGACTTTAGACCAGCTATAAGATAACACCCATGATGAGACCCATAACATTACAGCAACTTTGCAACAACGATACCAGGAAACCGTCACATATAAAGTAGGTCACCGAACAAATTACGAGCGCCCTCCTCCGTTGATCATAATCAGTACTGCGTCAGTCAGAACACGGCGGCCCCCGTATGTATAATATACTGGGAACAAATCACCCTGGAACAAATCACCGAACAAACTTGCAGGCTACAAGTCTTGCGTTCCGTGCAGAGCTGTGGGTTTTATGTCTGTGACAAGTCTGTATGAGCGTCGACCAGCGACCTTTCGGTACGGCAAGAGCACTGAGGTACAGTACATGTATGATGTTACCTCGGTTGGTGTGTGCCAAATAGATGAATAGATTATCGCATATCAGTAATACATATGAAACGTTATACAGTCGAATGGAATAGCCGGACCCTTGTTGACGAACCAACGTTAGTCATATCTGTTAGTACGCCGTACAGATATTGAGTTTTACCATGTACTATGCCTACTTGCACATCTTACGCGTGATTCATTCTTTCAAAGACGGAGTTTTCCATTTATAGTCCAGCGTTGGGTCTGTGGCTGTTTCAACATACCCCCGCCGCACAGCTTTCATAGCTCCTTTTCATCACCAACCGTAGTCCCAGTTCTGTCGCTGTAGGACGGGCAATAATCCGACGGGCCCTGTCACATCTTTGCCCGTCCTGCAGCCACAGAACTGGGGCTACACCTACCTGTGGAAGCAAATTTGCGCCGACTCCAATTCAGTTGTTCTTTATGTAAAATAACGGCCTAATAATTTTAACAGGAAGGCTTATTTAATAAAGGAAACCCTGCTGCTGTATACTTCACTATATCAGAGATGCAACATCTATTGTGTATTAGGCACCTTCGAAATAACACCTATCGAGACATTTTGTAAGTAAACATACAGCGAACGCAAAAGTGACCAGAATTCGCTGCCGCCAGCCGGGCAATTTATTTTTTCGCCCTGAGATCTCTCCGTTTTGGCCCCTTTTATACTTCGGGTCTTGATTTGCAGCTTCGCATGCTACCGCCTGAGCTACATACGGAGGCTCCGTGCTGAGTGCAGAAGCCTCATTTTTATAGAAAGGAGTCCATTAACAAGAGCCGCATCGCCCCTCCTATCAGCAACGAGGAAACGTGTAAGGCGAATAAATCAAAACTCTTACGCATAAGTCACTGCTCCTCTGAAAGGGTTTATGGAGAGCTCTTGCTGCAGACGTTTGACGACCGGATGGTCGGCTCGGTACGGGGCTATTGTTCCGGCGTTGGCGGTGGGGGGTTCGGGGTGGGGAAGGGGTGGGTGTCGGGGTGGCCAAACAGGGGTGGGGGGGTGGGGGTGGCCAAACAGTGGTGGGGGGGGGCAAGTAGGTGGGGGAAGGGAGAACGGTGTGAGGTTGATACGCTATAGCGACAGAAGATGCATACAGACATCTCCATGGATACGCCTGGGTTGGCGGGGGTGGCATTATGATGTCTAATGGCTGTACCTTGCAGATGGGAAACAGTGGTAGGGCAAAGGATGGGTGGGGGGGGGGGTTAAGATATGGAGGTTGGTGTGTATGTGGTATGAATAGATGTGAGGTGTTTTGGGGGAGTCTTTTTTGGCTCATGTTCATTAATTGGCTGAAACGGGTCACTTAATGGATCACGTGGTGTCATTATAATTAGATGTGAAATGACCGAAACGTTCCCCAAGACTCAGGTTTTACGGGCGGGATTCGAACCCGACAGCTGTCGATCTACACCCCAGCGGGCAAAACCAACTGAGCTGCAGTGACCGGGGGGCACGCTATGATGTGGGGTGGGACTGGCATATATGGTGATGGTGGGAAGATAGCATGGAGGGTAAAATATGAGAAGCGATGGGGCTGTAATATGGTTCGGGTTCGGGGGTCGGCTACAGGGGAGGGGAGGGGAGGGAGGGGGGACATAATTTGTGTACGTGTATGTGTGTCAGTCTAGAAAAGCCCTTTGCCCGTCGGGTTCTCATCCGGGCAGTAAGGGCTGACGAGACTTGGACGAGACTTGGTGCCGGACGCGAGATTAAGAGGCCTCGGCGGACCAAGACGGAGCCACGGCACTCGGGTCTCCGCCACGCAGCGTCCTCTCCCCCTCCTCTCCTCACCCCTAACCCCCCCCCCCCCCCGTCCCGCCCTGCGGGAGGAGACTGGGTCACCGTGTCCCTGATCATCGCCCCCCCCCCACCCTCCCTGCCCCACCTCCTGGCCACCCCGACGTCCCTGACCAATCCGCCTGGTCCCTGGGTACTCCACCCCTGGACCCATCCCTCCCACTCATCCTCCGCCACCTTAAAGCCGCGCCCCCTCACCCCGCCCCCCCCCTTCTCCGTGTCCCCCACCTCGCCCCATCACCCCCCGCCCCCGGCGCCCCTCCCTCCACCCCGGGCGGATCGTGCTCCGGCGAGGCACGACTCGTCTCCTCCCACTCTTCCCAACATCGTCTCCGTCTTGCCTTCCTCACACGGCCTTCCCTCTCTAAACCCCACGCTGGCTGGTCCTTCTTATTCACCCCCACACGACCCCCATCCCTCCCTCTCCTATCCCATCCATCCATCCCTCCGTCCCTCCCCCCATCCCTCCCTCAATCCCTCCCTCCATCCCTCTCTCCACTCCAAACCCCCTCCGCCTCTCTCTGAACCAAACCGCCACTCGCCCCGCTCGCCATCCGTGTCAAATCTTCAAGGCTCACCACCTTACAGGGTCTGACTGCGACACGCACCAAGGGTGAGAAGCCATGGGTTTGTGGAGTGGGGGGTAGTGGGGAGGGGGGTGGAACGACACGCACCAAGGGTGAGAAGCCAGAGGTGTGGGGTGGGGGGTAGTGGGGAGGGGGGTGGCACGACACGCACCAAGGGTGAGAACCCAGGGGTGTGCGGTGGGGGGTAGTGCGGAGGGGGGTGGCACGACACGCATCAAGGGTGAGGAGCCAGGATTGGGGGAAGGACGGGGGGTGGGGGGGCGACACGCACTGCGGAGGGTGGTGTCGGGAGGGATGATGTGGAGTGGGGGGGGGGGGCTATTGGTACCGCTAGCACCTCGACATAATTCAATCAAAGTGAGACGCATCTGTCACGATTCGAGATATTGCTTGCCCACTGGCCAACGTCAGTATTAATGTGAGATATATGATTAACACATCGATATATTCCTTGCATCTTCATCACCGTCAATCTTAATGTGAGATATATCATTAACACATCGATATATTCCTTGCATCTTCATCACCGATAATCTTAATGTGAGATATATCATTAGCACATCGATACATTTCTTGCATCCTCATCACCGTCAATCTTAATGTGAGATATATCATTAACACATCGATATATTCCTTGCATCTTCATCACCGATAATCTTAATGTGAGATATATCATTAACACATCGATATATTCCTTGCATCCTCATCACCGTCAATCTTAATGTGAGATATATCATTAACACATCGATATATTCCTTGCATCTTCATCACCGATAATCTTAATGTGAGATATATCATTAACACATCGATATATTCCTTGCATCCTCATCACCGTCAATCTTAATGTGAGATATATCATTAACACATCGATATATTCCTTGCATCCTCATCACCGTCAATCTTAATGTGAGATATATCATTAGCACATCGATATATTCCTTGCATCTTCATCACCGTCAATCTTAATGTGAGATATATCATTAACACATCGATATATTCCTTGCATCCTCATCACCGTCAATCTTAATGTGAGATATATCATTAACACATCGATATATTCCTTGCATCCTCATCACCGTCAATCTTAATGTGAGATATATCATTAACACATCGATATATTCCTTGCATCTTCATCACCGCCAATCTTAATGTGAGATATATCATTAGCACATCGATATATTCCTTGCATCTTCATCACCGTCAATCTTAATGTGAGATATATCATTAGCACATCGATATATTTCTTGCATCCTCATCACCGTCAATCTTAATGCGAGATATATCATTAACACATCGATATATTCCTTGCATCCTCATCACCGTCAATCTTAATGTGAGATATATCATTAACACATCGATATATTCCTTGCATCTTCATCACCGTCAATCTTAATGTGAGATATATCATTAACACATCGATATATTCCTTGCATCTTCATCACCGTCAATCTTAATGTGAGATATATCATTAACACATCGATATATTCCTTGCATCCTCATCACCGTCAGTATTAATGTGAGATATATCATTAACACATCGATATATTCCTTGCATCTTCATCACCGTCAATCTTAATGTGAGATATATCATTAACACATCGATATATTCCTTGCATCTTCATCACCGTCAATCTTAATGTGAGATATATCATTAGCACATCGATATATTTCTTGCATCCTCATCACCGTCAATCTTAATGTGAGATATATCATTAACACATCGATATATTCCTTGCATCCTCATCACCGCCAATCTTAATGTGAGATATATCATTAACACATCGATATATTCCTTGCATCTTCATCACCGTCAATCTTAATGTGAGATATATCATTAACACATCGATATATTCCTTGCATCTTCATCACCGCCAATCTTAATGTGAGATATATCATTAACACATCGATATATTCCTTGCATCTTCATCACCGTCAATCTTAATGTGAGATATATCATTAACACATCGATATATTCCTTGCATCTTCATCACCGATAATCTTAATGTGAGATATATCATTAACACATCGATATATTCCTTGCATCCTCATCACCGTCAATCTTAATGTGAGATATATCATTAGCACATCGATATATTTCTTGCATCCTCATCACCGTCAATCTTAATGTGAGATATATCATTAACACATCGATATATTCCTTGCATCCTCATCACCGCCAATCTTAATGTGAGATATATCATTAACACATCGATATATTCCTTGCATCCTCATCACCGCCAATCTTAATGTGAGATATATCATTAACACATCGATATATTCCTTGCATCCTCATCACCGCCAATCTTAATGTGAGATATATCATTAACACATCGATATATTCCTTGCATCCTCATCACCGCCAATCTTAATGTGAGATATATCATTAACACATCGATATATTCCTTGCATCCTCATCACCGTCAATCTTAATGTGAGATATATCATTAACACATCGATATATTCCTTGCATCCTCATCACCGTCAATCTTAATGTGAGATATATCATTAACACATCGATATATTCCTTGCATCTTCATCACCGTCAATCTTAATGTGAGATATATCATTAACACATCGATATATTCCTTGCATCCTCATCACCGTCAATCTTAATGTGAGATATATCATTAGCACATCGATATATTTCTTGCATCCTCATCACCGTCAATCTTAATGTGAGATATATCATTAACACATCGATATATTCCTTGCATCCTCATCACCGCCAATCTTAATGTGAGATATATCATTAACACATCGATATATTCCTTGCATCCTCATCACCGCCAATCTTAATGTGAGATATATCATTAACACATCGATATATTCCTTGCATCCTCATCACCGTCAATCTTAATGTGAGATATATCATTAACACATCGATATATTCCTTGCATCTTCATCACCGTCAATCTTAATGTGAGATATATCATTAGCACATCGATATATTCCTTGCATCCTCATCACCGCCAATCTTAATGTGAGATATATCATTAACATATTGCTATACTGCTTATATCTTCGCCAACACCAGCCTTACCGTGAGATTCATCATTGACACATCCATCTATTGCTGGCACAATGACGTAATTGATGTGCAATATCATAAAT